>JAPYZJ010004814.1:0-12809 GCA_030522765.1 Ophioninae sp. B BG-2022a
CCTCGTTAGCAGATCGTCCTTAGATAATTCCTCGTACACAGAACGAAGTTGCTTTTCGACATGTTCGTCAATTAGACGTGGTGGATGTTTAAAAGCAGCCAGGGTGTTTGTCGCTACAGCTTTGCGCCATTCACACCAGCTTTCGACGCCTTCCGGGCATTTATCGTGGCCAGGTAATTTATCTGTAGAGCAATAATGATCAAGTGTCGCCATTATTGCATTTCTCATATTTTCTGCAGAATTCAAGTTTATTCTAATCGCCAGACCGTAATAAATTGTTAATTTTTAATTTAATACAATTATTTAATTTAAAACAATTGTTAATTGTTAATTTAATTGTTAAGGGACTGTTAGTCCCTTTAGATACGTAAAATAGTTACAATGGGTACAATACATAGGAATAGATCGAGGGGCGGAGCGCGGGCACTCCGAGCGATCTGGCCGCTCGTATATCTACTCGACCCTTGCTTACTATTTCTTCTGTAACTCCGAAAATAATTTGAATTTGCTTTTGAAATTTTAGGGACACAGTCTTGGATAGTTTGGGAAGACATTTATGCAAACAAAAATCGATTTTCTGAAGCCTCTAAAGCAGGCTTCCCCCTTGAGCCCAGATAGGTTAAATTTTTTTAACAAACTGCAACAGATTTCCGGAGGTTTATTTCGTCCAGCAGTAGAACTGCATGACGTCGCAGAGCAGTTTTCGAAGCCAGATGTTTCTCGAGGAGTTTCGCAAACCGTTCGTCGAAGCCGCATTTCGCATTAATTAGCGACAAATAGCTTCGTATCGATCTCGTGCACGGAAGTGGTAAGATGTTATTTTTACGTAAAAACTCGTAATATCCTGGCGAACGAATGTTTATCAGCATGCACAGCATGAGCCAGTCCTCAGTATAACGCCGACCTCTATCGTCTTTTTTGCTTGCTGCTGTGATGATTTCGTTGAGCGCCATTTTCTGATTATCCGGAAGGTTTAATTCGGCACTTTTTTTTTCAAATCTGTTTCTTCCATGCTGACTATTTTTGCTCTTTCAGCTTCAACACAGGCCTCGAGACGGTTAACGCGATGACGGGCTGCAGTTTTTTGACGTTTTTCACGACGAATTTTCAGACGCATCGCTAATAGCTTCCGTGCGTCAGTTGGGCTTGAAGGACCGTCAATCCGGTTTATTGTCGCGCGGTTTTGAAGACGTCTCTCTCGTTGCAATACATTTTTCCTCGTTTTCATGCAGTCTTCACATTTTTTTTTCTTACAGACCAGAGAACGGACCTTACTTCTCCAGTTGTCGACATAATCGCAATACGCACCGTCACTTGGTATCAGATGGACATCAATATCACCTATACCATCGCAGATTTTCATCCTTTCGAATTTGTTCAGAACGTCTGGAAGCTTCCCTTTTTCCGTCAAAACTTTTGCGAGTTTCTTGTCTTGCAGGTCAAGGGGGCGTCCATAAACGAAATATTTTAACGTGCCATCCGTATTCAGTATGACACTTTTTTGTGTTACTGGACATTCCTCGCCATCCATGATTTTCGAAACTGTTAATGTAAATAACGTTCGTTGTAGAAAATCGTTTGGTGAGTAATTAAACCAGCTCCATCTCTTCGGGACGTAGGCAGAGAAATCATGATCACTGGTGTTCGCATTTTCTGCCACTCTTTCTGAAACCATATAGTTAAGTAATTGTTAATGTAAAGGTAAGTTTGTGTGTAAAGGGAAATGTAAATGGCTCTTAAAATCATCACGTTGCACCACTTCCATTTGAAATTAATTCTTTTTTAAATGCCATTTTAATTTTATAAAGAATTTGTACTTTTTTGAGCAAGGAATTATCTTACTTACGTTCACTGTTTTCCAAAAAAAGGCTCATTTCAGCAGGCTTCTGAGGAGCAAATGAATCCACTGCTGAAGGTTCATCTTTTGTTAGTTCGATAGGAGAGATAGATAACCCAACATCTATACCAGTTGCTAAGCTCGATGAAGCGATACCTGTAATATTAATGTGTAATATAGAAAAATGTAAAACAGTAGTAAAGTAATTTTTTCGAAACGGCTGCCACCGCATTTGAATAAAGCGTTGCTTTACTTATGCTCCCTGCTTCCTAGAAATGAGCACACTTCAGCAAGCTTCCGAGGGGCAAGTAAATCCACCACCGGCGGTTCAGATTTTGGTAGTCCGATAGGAGAGATCGACAACTCAATGTTCCTACCACTAGCCGAATCTGGTAAAACGATATCTGAAATACCAATGTGTAACGAAAAAATGCAAAACAGCATAAAAGTACTTCTTTCGGAATGGCTATGGTTTGCACACAGTTTTTAGATAATACTGGACATATACCGTGTCTACAAATTTATATTTTGAATTTTCCAAATTATCGAAGGCTATCCATTACTTATCGAAGGCTATCTATTACACTGCTATTCAACAAAACTTACCAGTCGAAGTACGGGTGGCTTGAATCGGTGACATCGCCAGACTTGGGGAATGCGTGGAAACACCATCCTTATTTACAACAGCCGGAGGATTGCTTTGCAAAATACTTTCAAATTTTGTGGGAACAGCGAGTTTGTTGAGCTGCGGATACTTGTATGTAACCTACAATAGGAAAATACATAAGAAGAACCTTACATTTTAATCCACATATGCAATTTTCAAATCAAACTTACCCGTGCAATCACTTCACCAGCTGTGTTGCATTTAATCCATTCTTGAGAAATGTCTTCCACGTTAAAGTGTTTTACGCACACCACATCTGTCTTACGCAAATAAATTATTCCCGGAATTGCTTTTTCCCACTTCTTCCATGTATCAAGGTCTTTCGGCACACGAAATACTGACAGTTTTTTAGCCACTTCACTGCCGGTTTCGCAGTTTGGCACTACACACCACCTAGTCATTGTCTTCATGTATTTTTTAATAAATGCGAACGAAATTTTCTTTCTAACTTTTCGGGTTTTCAGGTTATATCAAAAAGATGATACCGATGACAGCTCACGTTGGCTCTGGGTGGAAGTAAGACGGAGACAGCGAGATCCCTCCCCCGTAACCACCGTCCCTTGTCACGGACGGTGACTGTCTTGCAGCGCCTCTAGTGCCCACATAACGCATATTAACATGGCTTCACTTAGCGACCTACCCCCACCACGGGAGTTTCCAGACCTGTATGTAAGACCGTGGCGTAGATACACTTTAACCTATAATGTTGGAGTAGCCCAGATTGGTAAAATAGCAACTTATCTTCCGGGTACGTAGTAACAGGAGAATTTCTAATTGCATCAGGTGTGTATGAAAGTAGAAGGGTTTATTGATCTCTTATACGAGAATTCTTTCCCTAGGCACGTGAAAACTTCCTAACGTTGCATCTCATTTCATTTCAATGTTTTGTGGCAGCGAGAAGTTAGGTAATAAGGTGAACAAAATAGTGCATTCGGGTGGCAATTCATTGCAAAGAGTCATTTTTCTTCTCACTTTTATATGTGTAGCTATATGAAACTCAATAACACGACATTCGACGTCATACGAGCGTCAGGGACGCAAATACGAATGTATACCTTTCAAGGTCCTGGTAAGAGTGTTCCAAACTCGAATTACCCTTCTTTTTTATTATAGCAATTCGTGCAAGCGACATGAATGGCTAATGAAAGTAATTAAATATAAGTTCTCACGCGCCATTCATCCTTTGACTAATTGAATGCTAATAAATAAAACATAGCATATAATATATGACTTCTTAAAATTAATTTCGTACCTCTTTTTTGATAGCATTTGCGAAAGACAACGATTCGATAAATTGATCCCGTCTCAAGGACGGCAGGGGTGATCTTATAATTTGGGGGCTACAAAAAATGTCATACTTGAATCCCTTCTTATGCCCTTGCTGAATACCGTATATCTTTCGTCTCATTAACTTGCGTATTATGAGTTTCGATCGAAAAACACGAATTTGTATCGAAAATTATCATAAACATCGAAGAATCACAGTATCGAGATCGAATTTGAGTTTGATGCCTGCTGCAGTCCGATTAGTCAACCAAATTCGCTAATTAATTCGTGCTACAATCATTTTTTCAATCTATCAAAGCCATAAGAACTTCATGGACAAATGAGTCAATTTGTCTTCGTTTTTGCGTTTAATTCGAATATGCAATGAAAAATGGGACACCCTGTATATTTACGAAGGATGTCCATGTATACATATATGCAAAGCTTCTAACTGCTCACCGCATTTTGTGTCTGTTCATCTGACTAGCTGTCTGTCAGCATGACAACGTGTGACGCCCTCTTTAATATACATTCAATTATTAGGCGCTGCGCGTGACAAGCGTTATTGCATATTTATATCTGCTTTCGCTCGATTGCGAATTTGTCCCCGCCCTCTTCGAGTCAGGCGATCGTGTGCGGTCAAAACGAAGGGCCGAGGAGGGAGGGAATTTTTTGTGACAGGCCATCACAAGCATACGTTAACATTCTTAAAAGAGGATCTCTTGGCTTCGAGACTCAAATGGACGCAAAGTACCCATCCATATACGCAGATAACCCATTCATGATCGAAAAAGAAAAATATTGATCGGATTTGTGATCATACAATCGTGTGTAATTATCACGACAAAAATCAAATGAACGAGCTGAATACGCGAATAATTATCTTGATAGTACGCAACACTATTTTTTACTGCTGTTAATGTTGCAAGTAAGAAGATATAAGCCAGAAATAATAAGCATTTAAAGGAAGTCAATAACTTATCGATACTAATTGCGGGCAGGCTATTTATTGCCTTTACATGGTGTACCACCTCAAGTGGTCGATGTTGTTGTTCTTTTTTCATTATCGTTTTCGCCCAATTACGACTCCTCTATCATTTGTTCGTTACGCCTTTCAAACAGTTCTTTACGTAGTTCCTGCTATGTTAATTAGTCGCTTCACTTTTCTACTATATACAAAGTGATTATTATTAATATGGGTCATTTGTATCGCGACGCCTCTGCGATACAAATGACCCAGCAGTAGATATTTTGCGTATAAGAATAGTATATTTTTGTGGGTTCGGAAAAACCATCTGACAAGAAAAACAAAGCCTATTGTTGTGATAAACAGTATTTATTAGAAAGGAATGGGAGTTTTGGGAACAAATCAAAATTACACGATCAAACGAACTCACCTTGAGTGATGTTCGATCGTGATTATGCTAGATGTCTTATCCAAATAGATCAATGGTAGTAACGTCAGTTGGTCGATCCGTTACAGATTTTCAATTTAATCCAAAATTTGCACCCATACGGCTGTTGCCATGGCGGTTGTTATCATGACAGCTGTTGATATCATCATTACATTCGAAAGCCAACAAATTGCATATTGAATAGATCAAAAAGGGGCGGGCAATGGACTTGAGGGGGTTTGATCTATTCGGACAAGACGTCTAGCGTAATCACGATCGAACATCACTTAAGGTAAGTTCGTGTGATCGTCTAATTATGCTACGTTGTCTTGTCCTCTAGATCAATGGTAGTTGTTCAAAGTTTTGTGCAATTTGTATTTGAAAGTAACTTAACGCTTACAATAATAAACTTTAGTATTTTAGGGTAATTTAACGCGTATAATAATGAACCTTGACAACTTCTCGACACTTCTCGAACCTTGACAACTTACAACACTCGTTTAGATTAGGTGACTATAGATTTAGATATCTTCGAGTTTTTGTATCGCAGGTCGATTGTGAAATCGTGCAAATACACTCGATTATTCCGTCCAGCCTGCAGCTTTTCGATAGCGGTGCCTCGAAGTAACCGCATGCCTAGTACTGTGTGAACCAAAAGTGTTTACATCAATACCACTTTTGGCCAGTACATCTTTTATCCACCATCATATTGCATGCATTGTTGCTACACGATGAGCTTTTTTATATGTTAATAAGAATTTTCCCTTATTAGGTCGCAACCTTGCCGAGCTCTTGATATAGCGGTCTAAGATGGTCGCTACACACAACTTTGGCTGTTAAAAAAAAACGGCAGACACAACAGGGGTTGATTTTTTCCCGGTCCCGATGTTTTTATACGATCTATGATTTTAACATTAATCTCTGCATCACTTTTCTCGATACAGCTTAATCGAATCTTTGACAGCGTTTGTGCTGTTACTAGAGCTGATAACATAACTAATTTCTTGGTTAAATTCTCAAACGACAGTGTGTCGTGTGGCCACAGCGTTCTTAAATAACATAAAACTGGCTCAGGATCCCAAATTTCATCGTATTTTGCTGATTGTAGGCGTAAATGAGCCAAACCTCGAAAAAATCTCTTGATAACAGGCTGTTGCCCTATACTGCCTGTAACTATAACCGCTAATGCTGACCTATACGAGTTTAATGTCCCATAAGTTTTTACGTGGGATAACGTGTCGGTTAAAAACTCGAGAACGCATCCTACTGGCGCCTGGAAGGGATTAACTCTCTTCTTTTGAGAAAAATTCCACCATAGACTTAATGGCTTCCGGTATTATATAATGGTTGCCTCTAATAACGATGCCATCACTATCGGTATCGATTCTCACGGAACTTGTTTCAAGGCAAAGGCTTTCCCAATCATTTCCCGACAACCAGGGAAAGCGAATTTCGTAATGGATGGAATTGCCAGCAATTATCAATTAACAAATCATTTTTCGGAGGGAAAAGAATTAGTTGGGTTACGAGCAATTGTTGAACCATGAAGGGGTACCACGATTTTGTTTTGCCAAAAAGATACAACCCACACCCTATTTCCGTTTTCAGCAATTATTTTTCTACTTGTTCTCAGAATGACGGAAAAAGCTGAGAAATCATAAAAATATAAATGTTTCCATGGTATGGTAAACGCGTCTACCGCACACGCCTCTGGATCTCTGTGCCAGGATACGAATTTTTTGCATTTTGCATTTTTGTTTGATGCAAACAAATTTATGCCGAGTTTCCCGAAAGTCGACTCTATTTGGTCGTATGCCTAGCTGACTAACTCCCACTCGGTTTCGTTTTGTTTGACTCTCGATTCCTTATCGACTTCTTTATTGTCCCGGGAGCTAATGTATGAAGCGAAAATCCATAAGTCGCGAGCTTCGCACCACTGCCAGATTTCCCTCGACAGGTTTGACAACTTTCGGAACTGAACGCTACCCATACGGTTTATGTATGACAGCGCCGCCGTGTTATCGATGCGAAGTAATATCTCATATGAATGTTTATATTTAGCAAAACATTTGAGTCCGTAAAACGCTGCTTTTAACTCAAGATAATTGAAGTGCTCTTCTCGCTCTTGATTATTCCAAAACCCATATGTCGGCTTTCCCTCACAAACTACTCCCGAACTTGTTAGCGAAGCATCACTGAAAATGTCCATTTCAAAATGGTCCTCTCGTACGGATTAAAACACTCTCTTATATTTTTTGTCCACCACGGTAAGTCTGGAATTAGATTCTCCGATATTTTCATAATTTTATCATACTTTCCATTTGTTTTTTGTAAGACAAAAAATTGTTCTCTTTCAAAACTTTTGTGTATAGAGTCCCGTATCGAACTGCGGAACTGGCAGCTACCAGGATTACAATAAATTCAGCAAATTTGCTGATTTGACAATATCCGATAGTTTGAAACTTCATCGCGAGATCGTATATTTGATTTCTCGTGCCTGGTGGTAATTTAAGACAGAATTTTTCGGAATCGAAAAGAAAACCAAGAAATTTTACTTCTCCTGAAGATTCAAGGGCGCATTTTTTCATATTTAATATTAACCCGGTTTTTTCAACTAAGGGGGGAGACCGGTTTAGGAGGCCGAAATTTTGTTGTTTTTGGTGAATTTTTTACATAGGGACGGAATAAACAGATTTTTTTTAATTTGGGAATATTTTATTCATGTTTTGAAGTAGACTTAAACATTTTTTCAAGTAATTTCCGCGGAAAATAGAGTCGTTCGATCGCACTGTCCATGGACGATTCCCATCGGAGTATTTTGCTGGTGGGCATTCCTGTGGTAGCAATTTTCATCTGTGATCATCACAATTTTTTTTTCGTTAGCAACATATGTCCTAAGAATATGAACCTGATTATGTAATAAAATATTGAAAACTGCATTTTTTGAGGAGTTTGAAGACAATGTTATGTTTTTATACCATATTTTCTCACTTTTTCCGCATAAAAAACATATTTTTAATAATCATATAATCCCAGAATTAGGTTCATCTACATTTGAATTGAATGAAGAATGTTCACACCAAATTTCAGAACGATTGGTTAATAACTTTTCGAGCCGGAATGCCCACAAGTTGAAAAAAAGTCGTTTCGAGAAAAACGCGTTTGAAATAAAATGTCCATGAAATCATATAAAATCCAGATAAAATAATCTCACCGGTTGATCAGCTATTCCAGCATCATATAGCAATCCCTCTTCTTGTCCATACGCGTCATTTCGGGCGTGCATCTCCTCTTGACGAGCTATACGAGCTTCCTTCGTCTCCAACGAGCTGCACCTATTCTGTCTCGTCACGCAACCTCGACATGCAACCTCGACTATTTGCAGGCCAGCATGAAGGTGCTTTGGAGCCAATCGCCGTACGGTCGAATAAAAACTTTCATTCGCGTTCTGCGTATGCCCGTCTAAACATCTCGTCAGCAAATCGCCCCTCGATAAATCTTTGTATATCGGAAGAAGTTCCCTGAGCGACCACTTCGTTCCAACTACCGCGCGCTTCGACTCCGGACCGACGGGCGGTCACTTAAGTCCTCATAGCATTGGAAATAATGGGAATTTTGCTTTCAAATTTTGACCACATATTCTTGACGAGTCATACTAACAATTTATGCAATAAAAAAAGTCGATTTTTTGATCGGTCTAAACTGGTTTCCCCCTTAACTTTCGAGTCTCACGAACATTTTTCCGGCATTCTTGAGCTGATTGTCCGAATATCAGGATATCGTCTAGACAGCAGACTAGTATAACTCCTTTCGACCTCAATTTTTGTGTTATTGGTTTCATCAGTATGGTAAACACGTATGGTGCTGTGCATAAACAGAACGGCATACACTTAAACTCGTATAACGTGTTTTTATGAATAAATCTGAGGTATTTTCTACTAGATTTGTCTATCGGAATCGAGAAATACAAATCCTTGAGATCTATTGTCGCCATAAACATATCTTTTCGCATTATCCTCCATTTAAAAATAGGGTGCTGAAATGAATTTATTCAATGTTTTCAGACTCAGAATAAAACGCATGTCACCGTGAGGTTTTGGGACGAGAAAATATGACGAAACAAATTGTTCTTTGCACGACTCACATCGAGATCCTGCACCTTTGTTGAGTAATTTAATCTACGATTCACTAACAATCATTTCTAGCTCTGTTAATTTTGGCTGTTTGTATTGAACTTGGGAATGTGGTTGACTTAGGAAGGGAATATTATAACCCTGCACTCATTGTAAAAAAGAAGGATCATTGGTAAATCTTTTCCACTCAGAGAAAAAATATCGCACTCGTCCTGAGATGGTCACCGAGTCTTAACCTGGTATTGACGGTTGTCCTTGCTGCGGAAAACTTTCGGTTTCGGTCCCTTCCTCTGAGTGCCCCGGTGACTCGCTTTGGAGGGATGATACCAGTTTAACTTTCCGGCTGTTGTTCCCTTGCGAAATGATTTGGTTTTGGGTAAGACGATACAACCCTGCGATTTCCTTCGCGGGGTGCGTTCTTGAAGTTTCGTTGGTATCCGCTTGGTCCGGTTAGATCTCTAGGCGATTTTTACATGGATTTGGCTGCCTTGAGACTTTCTGCAAATTTTTCTCCGAATAACCATGAATGAGCTGAGCCGTCCTTGACAATATGTTTGACAATGTGTTGTGTCGTGTGTTTCCTTGTTCCATGATGTAGGTCAGACAGAATTCTCCGTGCATCAGCCAGGGGTTCGATAAATTGTGACGTGACAATATTTTTGACAATGTGTTGTGCTGTGTGCTTCCTTGTTCCATGATGTAGGTCAGACAGAATTCTCCCGGCATCAGCCAGGGGTTCAATAAATTGTGACGTGTCAATTTCTCGGGCGGTACTCACTTCCGCTTTCAGCACTTCTATCGATGCTGCGCCAATGGCGTTGATGCCAGCTCCAAGTTGATTCTGAGCAGCGTACTGGTACACATCTTTCTTTATCGCCAGATGTGACAAAGCCGACTTTGTTTCTGGGTTAATTTTTGGCGCTTTAATTAAACGACAATTACCTATTGTTGGTCATTTTTCCTGGAGGTTCCGCTTTTGGTCCTTCGGCAGCCCATCTTGTAAAATTTCGTTCAGCGCTCTGCCATTGCCACATGAATTTCAGGGCCGCGTTGATCGTATTAAAACGGGTCGTCTCCTAGTAGTTCCAATGTAGATTCAGCGAGTTCCTTATGTGACGGTTTGTTTTATCCTCGGCCTGTTTTACCGACGCATCTGTGAGGGGACTCGGACGTGGCGAATCTCGCAGATTGCGCTCACCGCCCTCTTTGTCTAACCCGTGTTTTCCTAACTTTATGGACTGTTCACGACTGGAGTGTGACGTACCTCACAGGTGACGCTCACTACTCTTTCCGTCAGAATCATAGATTATGGACCTCGATCGACTTCTAGGGTACGAATGGTCATACTCCGAACAGTGTGTTTGTCGGTGTGTAATATGATCGTCGTTTCTTCCCGAAAGTCGATGTGATCTCGATCGCCCAGTCCGGTAACGGGATCTTGAAAGATCATGGCGTGAATGCGATCGTGAACGTCCATGGCGCTGATGCGACCGCCTGATCGCTTCTTCCAGGCATCGTCATTTTTCCATTAGTAAATTCCTGTCTGAATTTCTGTACCTTGGACAACTCCCCGAGTACTCCTCTGACAACGAGCTCATTTATACATTAGGCAGAAACACACAGAAGAAAACTTTTCTAACGCGTATTTTATCGTTACTGTCTCGGATCGCACAGAAATACGTAATGGTGATATCAACAGCTGTGATGACAACAGCCGCCATGGCAACCACCGCCATGGCACCAACCGTAAGGGTGCAGATTTTGGATTCAATTGAAAATCTGTAACCGATAGAGCAACTGACGTTACTACCATTGATCTAGAGAACAAGACGACGTAGGATAATTCGATTGTGATTTCCATTAGGGATCGGACTTGATGGATCAGTGAGTAAAAAACTAATGCCAAACGGGAGTATCATGGATTTACACGTCTAGATCATGTATTTAGCATTACAAAATGCTAATTTACCAATCAATTAACAATTAGAGGTATTGATTTTCCACCTTCAATAGTAATGGATGTCAAATTTCTGATGATAATATGTGTTTAACTGAGGTTTTGTCAGTGACTACATGTATTCCGACTGTACAACAAAAAAATGTCTAATTTTTTTTTAATTCAGCAATTAAGATGATTTTATAATTTTCAATAATTATCCAAAGGAACTCATTATTTATTGAGTATTCCGATGATTGCTGCTTATTTCATCATTATTGTCATCAGACACAGTTGTCTCATAAGCGACCATGTTGAAATCATATGTTCATAGAAACCATAGTAGTAAATGTTTATACTACTAAATTTTTTACTGAAAAATTATAAAATAATTCGCATTATTTATTCTATCAAAAACTATAATTCCTCAAATTTTTAAGAATTTAGACGACTTTTCAATACACATTCCCTACTACTTTAAATGTAGTCATCGAAATATTTCTGAAAAACATTTTCATACGTCTGGTGATCGATAAAAAATGATAAAAGTCGATTTTAAGGAAGTTAGGCAAATGCGAAAATTAAAGTCGATTTCTTAATATGTGTTGCGTAAACACTACTCAAATTTATTAACTCCAAGAGTAAAGTCATACACAGAGCATCTTACTAGGAACATCCCTCAGGTGACGCCCTTTGATGTTGTTGAAATTTGAAAATGTTATAAAGCACCAAAAAAAAAAGTGGCACGTAGTTATTTTATCGGCGACAAAACGATTTTAGGGGAAGCAACCACCGTTTGCAGAAAGGCACGGGGTAATATAGCAGTTTCACCCACAAGGAGTAGACCGATCTTAATGAAACAAAAACGAAAATTCTTCTAATCCAAAGCAATGCAATATCCACTATAGTGTCATTGCGAAAACAAATAAGGGGTGAACCAGTCCTATAATTGCCTTTTTCACTACACACGTCGAAATATTGCATGGAAATGAACAAAATGAACAAATGAACAAAATATTTTTATCAGTGAATATTTTTTCTAACATATTTACACTGATATAAAATACCCCTAAAACTTACTGAAAATGTTATGAACTGTTATGCAAATGTTGACCTGTATGCTGTTATGAAAATGATGACCTTCATCGCCCTTACGTGGTAAAAAACGACGTACCGTGGTACGTCGTCTATTTCTATTTAACACGTTTTATTTCGCCTTAAGGGGGAAGTACCTTCACAAATTTCGAAAAATCGATTTTTTTTGTCATCAAATGTTTGTGCAACGTTTAGAGAATATCGCGTTAAAATGTTGAATGAAATTTCGGTGCTGTTCAGTAGTTACAGCCGTAAACGTGAAGCAGCGTTTCGCGAAACAGCAATTTACATTATTTTGAGCACCAGCTTCCGTTTCACCCATACGTCCAGAAGCATATGTTACCGATTTATCCAGATCTATCCAGGGAAGACTTGCTCCAGAGCAAAGCTGGGCAGAAAAAAGTTAATCCGTTAATCGTTAATTAACGAAGTTAACTTTTTGGTTAACGATTTAACTTTTAAGTTAACTTCAAAAATCATT
>JAPYZJ010004815.1:0-12805 GCA_030522765.1 Ophioninae sp. B BG-2022a
ATTTATTCCGTAAAAAACTAAGTTTTACGTTGAGCGACTTAGACATTCTGTTGGAGAAACGTTTTTCTACTAGATTTTGAAGGTAATTATGCAAAAACTGTTTATAGTTGTACGCATTTTGGTTTGGTTATACATTCTTTAATACTTGTAATTTGGCCCCCTCACATTGTTCCTATTATGGTCCCGCGGGGCCATATTACATGTATGAGCGTTAAGTATATCATTTCTATACTTAGCTATTCTTTTTAATTCCGTTCCGTCAGTACATCCAGCGGTAGCTCTGAAAGCGATGCAGTCGTAGAAACTGAGTCTGAATATGATGAGCACTATGACAATTCAGATAGGATACCTGAAAATTTAGATACGAGCTGCATATTTTGTGAAACCAGTTATTCTAGCGATATACGTGGTGAAGAGTGGATTCAGTACCAACCTTGCAATTCATGGGCTCATACAGCCTGTGTAGGCCCTGAAGGCGATTATTATATTTGTGATTTTTGCCGTTCAGTTGAATTGAAGTCCAATACATTTAATTCGGCCCCCAGGGGACCATATAACCCTCACCTAATCTTAAATTGCGAAACTTTTGTTTTCAAGAATAAATTAAGTTTTTGATTATTCTGTTGTTATTTTATTTCTTCTACAGTCAGGCATGCATGAGTCAATGAGTAAGGATCACTATGACGTATTTGCTTTTCTTGTAAGTGTAGTATTTTTTACATGACGGCTCAAAAACAAATTAGGGGGCCACATTACCACCTTCTCCTCTACTGTTTGGCACTAGGGTGGGGTCCGACTTGCGAATGCGTCATTCGAGATATCTACTATCTCTTTCTAACATCTAATACCTTAGCCTAATACTCTAACATCCAATACCCGCCGTCCGCGGTTCCCCCACTCTCCCCTACGTTTGATTACGATTAAAAATTATATTATTATTTTCATTTTGTTATTAATATGTTTGATTGGTATAGTAATGATGTACGTTTCGTTTTTCGATTACCATGATTCATTGCGGTGGCATATTGTAGCAGATGTTTCAACGATTGAAGACGGAATAAGTACGGAGAAAATGCGCGATGTATTTCGTTCTCGGAAGATCGATTACCGGTTTGAGACAATTCTTCGCAAGTAAATTCGTGGACCATTTTGCTGGTGACAATATTCACAGAAAATTGCTACGTGATTCAGACTTGGCCATCAGGTCCAACAGTTCCAGAGAAAACTTGACGTTTCTACTTTGGTGGCCAGTTATTCTGGAGCAAACTATATATTCATACGAAAAGCCATGCGCACGTACGTCAAACTTATCCCCTTTCTCACGAGAAAAATGACTAAGAGGTAATTGGGATATGTCCTCCGCGATATTAACGGAAATAACCGTAGGCCACACCGAGCGCGATTCAGCGGAAAGGTGAAAGAGAAGAAATCGCTGATTGCTTCCGGGAAGCTGAGCGCATCAATTTCTCGAGGCTCGAGGGTTGCCAAAATTGCTCGAAGCTTTATAATGGCCACGAGAGTGCAGTTGACAATGCCCGACAAAAGACGAGAGCTCTCTACGAGTCATCTTCTTGAAACACGAACTTCTTACGATGAAAAGAAAGAGAAAAAAGAATCGATGATGCCCGTCTTTGTTTAAGAGAACTCCGCTATTGTGAAACTTCTGAGCGCGATTTTTTCAAAGACTCACGAGAGCACCCGAGTTTTTCACTTGAGGAAGAAAAAAAGATTTATTTATCAATGCAATAAACGCCAACTGGCCACGTTTCGAATAGCTCGAATGCACACTCGTGACAAGTGATTAGAGGAGAAACCTTGATTTACGTGTTCCAGAGCCTAAAATGTTGTTTAGGTGATGCAAAAACTATTTTTATATTCTTGCCTTTATTCCAGCATCGACCTACTTTTCACTGTTACTCGATATTCTAGCCTTTCTGAGTGCGAGGTAGAAAATTCAATACGAAACAACCGGATGAAATCGATTTCCCATTTTCATTATTGTCCAGAATTAACGGTTGTTGACTTGTCTTCGTAAAAAAAAATAAGCCACTAATATACTACGAAATATACTTCGTATATTACGAAAAAAAAACATTAGGTTCGAACACTATGGTTATACGTTTTTAAGGTAGGTGTCGAGTCTAGAGGGCGAAAAACGCGGAAAATTAAAAAAAAAAGTTTTCCTGCCTTCTATGCTAGATATAACAATAAATCTTTATCCAGAACATCGGGTAAACCGTATAGAATCATTGGAGGAAAAGCAGTCCGAAAAAATGTTTATTCACTGATCCTCTCATCGTCAGCCTATTTTTTCGCGTTGTAAAAGGGCTGATTTATTCCTTCCTGCAAAATCATCCAAATCAACAAATATCGTATCGATGAAAAATCCTTACTATAGATGCAGTATTTACAATAATCCAACGAGTATCCATTCAACGAAATATAATTCCTTAGGGAGAACGGAAAAAAATATAATCTTCAATTTTTTGCTTTAATTTTAATAACAACATGTATAGTGCTGATAAACCGCCGCATATAATTAGAATAAAGATTCACTAAGTAACATTGAAAACACTTTTTGTTTTCGTACGTTTTTGTACGTCGAAATTTAAGAAACTTCTACGTGTTTGGGTTCACTACAGCGCGGCGATTGCTACGTCAATTGGGGCCATTCAAAGTTAGACATTCGACGATAAGAGCTCAATCCGTTTGACTTTGCAGTTTTTGATATTTCAACCGTGGGCTTTATTAGGCACTGGGCCTTACATGGCTCAGGTACCTTACATTGCGTGTCTACTCAGGCCTGTATAAGTCGTATACCGCTGCGTGGACCGTCACGTGCCATGACTCTTCATCACGAGACGCGTACCCAAGACCCGCGAAATTTTATTTCACACCCGAAAAAAAACAACGCAACGTTCTCCCTTTTCGCCTGACCGAGTTTTACTTACGAAATGACTGTCTTATTATTGGAAACGCGGGAAAGTGACGAAAATGAAAAAAAAAAATAGGACGTCAGTTTTGTCGATGACATCACCAGTTCGAAGAAGTTTTACGCCTATTTTTTTTTCTATTCGATCACCCAATCCTCAGAAACATAACCCCGCATTGGAACAAGATCGATACGAAGTTTTTTTTAAAGATACCACTCGATGGATATTAATAAATCGTTGAAATTCTTGCAAATTTGAGGATTTACAGTTCTTGATAGAATATCGATACGAGAATTATTTTTGAATTTTTCATTAAACGATTGAATAGTTACAAGCGTATGAATTCAACAGGGTCTTTCATGGGCAACTGCTTTTGCAGACGTGAACAGTTCGAAATCGAGTAGAACTAAATCGCCGCAAATTCCGAATATTTTATGTCATCAAGAATTAAGATTACGCGATTGATTGGGGTTTCAAACAAATGAACTCGATTCTTGCGGTTGGCAGTTAATTTATAAAATAGTAAATACAATTATTTTAATAATGAATTAATCAGAAGTCGTTGGAAAACTCTATAGGTATATGTTGCATTTTTGCGTGAATAAATTATAAGATCTGAACGTATAAATTAAATTAAAAAATCGGACAGTTTTTTTATCGGCTGTTGGTACCTGTATGCAGTCACTGACAAAATCTTAATCAGGCATATGCCAATATCGTCGAATTTGACTTCAAATATTATTGAAAGTAAGAAATTAACATTTCTGAATATTAATGTATTATTAAATTAGCTATTTGTAAGGATAAACATATACACATTATGTAGGTTTTTAAATCGACGATTCCCTATTTTGAACTAATTATTTGCCTGACGATAAATTCGGTAAGACCTAAAATTAAAGTCTTCAACAGCGAGAAATAATCATTAGCCACTATTATGATACTGGATACATTAGATATAAAAAATCAGGAACTGCAAAATGAATTTCGTTATGGATCTTCGTAATTACATAAATGAGTCGATAATTTGATTACGTGTCTCACTGTTTGTACGTCAGTCTTTAATTGTACTTATTGTGCGTCGTCACGATCGCGAAATATGCGCGAGTCGAAAAATGCCATTATTCCGGTGTCCGTCGGCACGTTGGAACGAAAGGTTGCACAAGGCGAACCGTTTCTTTTTTTTAAGAGTGATGAGGCGAATGTGAGTCACGTTTGTCCGACTCCGAACAGCGTGCACGTCCATCCGCGTTCGAGTTTTCTGAACTTCGAACATCCGGCATCGTTTTCACGAGTTAACATAAAATTTTTTTTTTATTATGAATCAACAATTATTTTGAGATACATTCTATTTTTCTCTTATTTCGATAAGAACGATTTTTTACATTCCAAATTTGCATCGAGTTTAAAAGTTAATGTAATTTTTGATACTTTTCATATGGATTATACAGTACCCTGAAAGATAGATACAAAATCATGTAAATCAATGATAAAGTGCAATTATTTGTCTTTTACGACAGCATTGTCAAGGGTCGGTTACTGTTGAAGAAAATTATGTGGTAAAACGGTGAATCCGATTGCAATAAATGTAACCATAATATCACATCCAATAATATTTCCGAAATTGCGAAAAGTATGATTTAATAATAAATCAGAGTTTAACATTCAGGGAATCCCAATGTTCTGCTCCAGAAAAGATTTTGTGATATTCCTGATCATGAAGCCTGGTGACCTGGTAGTTGGTTGAAAGGGCCCAAGTACTTAATTGAAATCGGATGAAGCAATCCAGACTTGGACCATGATAAGTTCGGAAATGCCCGGGCACATTTCCGCTTGCATTTCGACGGCAACAATCTTCAAAGGGCGCAAGAGTTCACTTTTTCCATTGAGTATGAACTAGGCTTTTCACGAGTGGTTCAATCTTCTTTCTCTCTTATGCCCATACTGAAACCCTGAAAAACGCGATAAATTCACGAAAGTCGTACTAAATACTTCAAGAACGCGTCAGATTTTTACCGACCGAGCGCGTACAGTTCTCGAGTTGTGTCGTATAACTGCTTCAAAATTCTACATTGCACGTTTGGTCGGGTGGTGAGAGTGCTTGCCTAGCGACTCCGATGGGACGCAGTTCAAATCCCCCCACCGATGTTACGATCTCGTTCTCACTTTGAAATCTCAATTTTACTCAGCGAACAATGAATTTTCGATTTTTCCTTGCTTCGTAAAGTCCTTGTGTTTCTCGCGCGGGTTATATAACGCGTGGGTGTCTAGAAGGACTAATATCAGATTCTGTAACGAATCGGACCAAAATCAGCCAGTGTCCGGTATATTCATATGCCGGAGACACGATACGTTGGTTACATTTTTTTCCGTCCAATTTTCGTCAAATTTTTTTCCTCGTTCCTTCATTTTTTTAATACTTAGCCCGTAAACGTGAATCTTTTTGTGCCTGGTCGTATACTTATTGATTATAATAACGAACGTATAATTATTTAATTCTAATTAAATAATTATACGTATATACTTATAATTATTTAATTCTAATTAAATAATTAATCATTTAGGTTATTCTATAATTATTTCTTACACGAGTATAATTTTTTTCCACCGAGTGCAACCTTCTTCCTTTAAGAAACTGATATTGAAAAAAAAGTTCTCATAGTTTTTACCTACACTATATTTTGATGAAAAAAACGTTCTTTTCGCAAGTTTCTCGATATTCGATGAAGATAATACATTTAAAATATGAAAAATAAAAAAACAACTATTTCCCCTTGATAAGTATATTCTAAAAATAAACCATGAATTTTTAAACTTTCTTTCATGAATGATTGTGGGTGGGGTAGCGCGAAGACAAAAATGACCCAGGTTCACGGGATTCAGGTGCTTCAAATACCATCACGAGTTGAGGGTTAAATGTTTCTTGAACTGTCTATTGGAAGAAAGACAGTAGTCGTGGCCTCTCTTTTTCAGACCCAATCTCAATCTTAATCCTCTCTGTCTCCCACTCGCTCCACACGTACAATCTATATCCATAGATGTGAAAAGCTGCCGTTTTGTCAGCGGTAAAGACACAGTAACGATAAACAGTTATTACACTTTCACTGAAAACGGCAAAAAAAAGACGCCGTATGTTTCACGCTTTCGTATAACGGGAACGACAAACACACGAAAACTTTCTCATTAAATGCGAATCATCGTTGCGTGTTTCAAATATCCACGTTTTAGCGTCTTCGTTACAAATAATTAGGAAGAATAATACATTTGTTCAAAATTTCTCATATATATTTCATTATTCACACGCTGATTCTTGTTCCTCGGAACCCTCAAATTTTACTCTCGATTCATACTTCGTAACGACTTGGTTATTCTGCTGGTTTTTTTCTCTAGAATTTTCTCCATGCGAAATCACGCAACATTTTCCCCTTCTGTTCGAGAAATTTATGGGTTTTATAGAATGTACGCCGAAACGGGAATTTATTGGATTCGCATACACGCACACATATACCAATTCATGTGTATGTATACCTGTATATATTACCTCTAATTTGTAGCTACGAATTCATGCGGTGACAATTTTTAAAACGTAGCAATAAAAAATAATGTTAATGATTTAGCAACAATAATTGTTACTTATTGAAGGTGTTGAAATTTGCATCGTTAAAACGCAACGCTAAATGGTGTTCAATTAAAATATCGATTTTTTTCGATTATTCGAGGAAAGACATCTTTATTGTTAATAACTGATGAAAAAAAGAGGTGAAGAAAAATGCCAGACCCCTCGGATAATCGCTAGAACTCGAAGTCACGAGATAAATAAGGTCATATGAGTGCAATGCATAAACGATCGTTTCAACATTCGCATCCACATCTGTTTGTGGATGTGTGGAGCAAGATAATTTAAAAAAAGCAACAAAAAGAAAATATCCATTTGTCATCTTCAACAATTTCGAATTATGTTTGGTTCCCTTTCAATTACCAATTACCTTCGATTAATGTTTCTTGACATTAATTTCCGTTCGGCTGATAAGAAAGTATCTCGTACATCAATGCAAATAAAAACGCTGTTTTTTATTTCTGCATTCATTTAGATCGCAATAACGATATCGAGTGTTTCCTCTCGCGAAAGTTTCATTCGTTCAACAACTTTCTGCATGATGCAAACAAAAACCTGCGGAAGTACACTCGTTCCAACTT
Source organism: Ophioninae sp. B BG-2022a (assembly GCA_030522765.1). Taxonomy (NCBI): domain Eukaryota; kingdom Metazoa; phylum Arthropoda; class Insecta; order Hymenoptera; family Ichneumonidae; species Ophioninae sp. B BG-2022a. Next base: position 7,131 of record JAPYZJ010004815.1, read on the forward strand.
TTTGCCCAGAATTTATAGTGTCTTTTAACGACGTGGCACAAAACTGCGGAGAGGAAGGGGGGAAGAATATATGACTTCTGCGCTGAGCTGTACGTTTTCTTGAGATTCGCCACCACGCCGTCTGCGCTGCTTGCCAGCCAGTCTCATCGCCATGGCCGAGTAGCCAAAGAAGCTCGAGAAAAAAATAAATATAAAGCGAAAGAGAAATACACACGGCGGCGGACCGTACGCGTTGTAATCGAGTCAAACACACAAACTCGAATCTTCCAAGGAGTTGCGTGTTATACAAAGTGAAAGTATCGAGTGGTGTGCCTCCACGAAAAACGTGCTAACTTTCCGAGGTTTGACACTGTTCCAAACACAGAGCAAGCACGAGCCTTGTTTTCGTTTCGACTTGGTAACGTCTTTGTATTATCCACGCCTCTGAGAATAACGCCCCCACCCTAGAACACCAAAAAAGTGCGACGCAAAAAAGTGTATAATCTATTTTGGCTCTAGCTCACTGATTAATCGAGACAATCGTAGAACCAACGTGAAGTCGAAGATAAAAGATGAAATTTATTAATGAGTATTTTGTCGATTTTGAAAATAATGGGAGATTTATTTTAACGATTAATTAATCAACAATCACTTGAAAACTACATATATATTGAGTTTTTGTGTGATTATTGATAATAATAAGAAAATCTGAACGTATTAATTAAATAAAAAAATAGAAAACATTTTTTTATGTCCCGTTGGTACAAATACAGAGGCACCGACAAAATCTCCGTCAGGAACATATAGGGCTGCCATCCGTCCGGATTTCTCCGGATTTTTCCTAGTTTGGGTGTGGATCCGGGGACGTCCGGGGAGGATTCGAACAAGCGTCCGAAGAAGAAAAAAAGTGTTTTATTTTTATTTTTAAGCTTGTCCGGGGTAAAAATATTTTTATACCTAAATGTCCGGGGTTTTGGGAGTTTTTGTCCGGTGCCCACAGTTTATGGAATGGCAGCTCTAGGAACATACCAATATCCTCAAATTGTACTTGAATCAATGTTGAAAAGTAAAAATGAACGTTTTTAAGAGATAAATGATTGTTAATATATTTACGTGTAAGGCTAAACATGTACGATACGATCTAGTCTAATACCCCCCCCCCCCCCCATTTCGTGCTTTTTGCCGACGTTCCGTCCAGTAATAAAATAATAATAAATAAAATAATCGGCCCTTCATTATCATCAGCCGGCAAAAATCGCGTGCTTCATTATCGATCTTCTGCGCACTTGATTGATCCTTGTAGGCGATCCTTACACGATTAGTGCAATTATAAATAAGACTTTCGAGACGAGACTAAGTCGGAGAAATATTGAACGCGCTTACAATGGGCATGCGTCGTTATTGAATAAGAGAAACTGCTTTTGTGGCTTATGCCTGTAGCGGCAGGTAAACAGCCCCAACGCAACACACCAATCAACCGGATGGTATAGATGAACAAGTGGCAGTTGAATACGTGACGTTGGCGCGAATACGGTATACTACGTGTAGTTTTTTGCTTCCTGAACCGACCTTGCATCCGTATCGCATGATGAGAGGCTATTCGATTAGTTATTACTGACTGTAAGGCTAGCCCCATCTCCTCGCACTTCCTTCGACTTTTTCGTATCGGCGGGGCGATCGTTCGTTGCGCAGCGGATACAATTGGCAAGCAACCATGTTTTTACGTCAGTTATAGGCGCAGCGAGGCGGGCTAATAAAGCGAATTCTGATGGGCCTGTACAATTTTCACTCTCGCCTCACTTCCGTTACTTTTCAACCGTCGAGTCCTTAATTCTCAGCTCTCTAGGTAATTTGCATGTGTTGGACCGTGACGCGTCTGACTGGCGCATCGAAATGCCAGTGTAACATCGCGATTTGACAAAGCTGTGTTTTATAGTCTGACTTCTTGATAATGGCTTTATGATGACTTTGGATTGGAATCACAGACTTGCGTACCAATATTAAGACGGGGCTGCATCCGCGACAAAACTTTGACGCAGCCTCGGTTCGAGTCTGCAAAACAAAATTAGCGCGAGCTATTGCTATCTACCGCGAGGCAACATTGCCGCTACTGTCCGGGAAGCTTCAACAGGCTTCGTGGATGAGCATGTATACGTACATACGTACATACTGGAAATTTTGAGATGTGCAGTGCCCCGGCTTTCACCGGAACTAAATGTCACAAATTTCGGACGACATTTTCTCGAAATCGTAAACAAATACCTACAAGTTATGGTTTACCATGGATCTCTTAAAATATATGACAGAATCAAATGGTTGAGGTCCCAAAATGTGTGTTTCGAATATGACTACGCAGCTCTTCTCCCCTGTAAGTCGTGATATTAACCAAACTTTTTATTCGTCAGCATTTTCCATCACGATGCTCGCGTGGTAATACAATCTGTAATATTTTTTTTTCGATTTGAGAAATTTGATGAGAACAGAACCGTTCGTCTATCAATTTGACATTGTCTGCTGAAATTTCATGAAATTCTGAAAAGCCGTTTAGGAAATCCATGGAAAACTATCACTCTGATCTGCGGTCGAGGGGGAATTGGTGTGCGGCTGCCTCTTAAGAGGGAACGGTGCCCCATCGCTGGCAGTTAAGCAGAACAAGATAGTAAATACCCACGGATTTCCTAAACGACTTTTTATAATTTAAAGAAATTTCACCAGGCACGGTCTAATTGCTAAACGAAGGTCTTCTCATCGAATTCCTTGAATTAATATAAACAGAAAGTAGACTGTATCACCATACTGGAGCCGTGACGGAAATGATGAAAAATTAAAAGTTTGGCTAACGTCACAACTTGGAGATGAGAAAAGCTACGTAGCTATGTTCAAAACAGACATTACTTTTATGTTTGTAATTCGGAGAATCAGACTTTAGAGTTTGATCCGTGATAATTCGGTACAAGCGAGAAGTATATATATTTTCATTTGTGTCTTTTCGCGTACGTCGAGACGTGTAAGTTATAATTACGTAACCCATCAAGTTGCTTCATTCGTATTTATCCAGCAGTTCGAAGAATACAATTAATATCGCAATCAGGCAACATTTGCTGCCAGACAAATTCGTGCCAATTGGACGTTCGCCAGATCGTAAATCGAAACGAAAACTTTATCTCTCTTGGGCAAAAGTGTCTCTTTTATTATTCACGGTATTCCAGACCGATACTTTGAAAATTCGCTTTACTCGAAATGCTCTTTTTTTTATACGTACCACGACGTAGCATCGTTGCAAGTTTTATCGCTTTTCAACACCAATAAAGCAAAAACGCTGTCTCTTTCGTATAGCTTTGCGAAATACAGATTTAACGGTATAAGTTTATACGAGATAAATGCAGAGGTGTACGTCCATTATTGAAGATCCGGCTGAGCGTTGAAAAAAAGAAGATTCGGTGTTTTGAATCATTAGTGCCATTAACGCCTGAGGTTCTATATTTAGCAGGCAATCCAATCGTCGTGCGTAACCGAACGGTTGTGTATGCGCCTACATACATACATTTACCTCGCACGGGTACCCATACACAAATTTAAAGCCGTGCGCAATCGGCTACGCGGGATAACCCGAAAAAGTGACTCATGGACATCTTCTACCCGGGCGCTTGACCTGATCACGAGATCACGTACGCAGATCGATTAAACGAAGTCTGAAAATCCCTCTTCGAAGATAAAACTACATTTTTTTCTCTTTGTTTTTCAACCCCAATCCATGTGGGGCGTTTCATGTCGATTCTGGCTGGGTTTGGACACGTCACCTCTCCGATTTGAGCCGCAATTTTTTATGTTATTGTACTATCTTTGAAAGGCACTCGAGAATTTTTTCAGATTTTTTTGGAACGATTTGACTTCACAATATTTTTTATAAACAAATAATTAACGCCCAAATTTAAAAATCGGAAAAAAATCACGAAAATCCTGTGTCCCATATGAAACACTGTGAGCCTTGAAAAAAAGTGGGCGCGCGTTTCGTTTGGCCAACAAAGCGCTCTGCTCGCAAAAACAAATGAAAAAGAAAATGAAAGAGGACAAAATGAAAAAAAGTTAAAGAGGAAAAAAATTACATGACACTATGTAAAATTGACTAGAATTTGTTCAGTTTCTTATTAGAATTTTTGTGTATTGTAGGCTACTGATTCTATTTTTAAATTTGTTTTTGCGAAAAAAGCGCTTTGTATGCCAAACGAAACGCGTGCCCACTTTTTTTTAACGCTCAAAATGTTTGATGTGTGACACATGATTTTTGTGTTTTTTCTACGATTTTTAAATTTAGGCATTAATTTTTTGTTTATAAAAAATATTGTGAAGTCAAATAGTCTCGAAAAAATCTGAAAAAAATCTCGAGTGCCTTTCACAGATAGTACAAAACATAAAAAATCGCGGCACAAATCCTCATATATATACACGCACATACATACACGAACTGCCACATGTTTATATGAAATGACAACCCCGCATCATGCTATACTGTCACTTCGCGACGCACACAAAAAAAATTTCCGTTTTTCATGAATTTCTCTTGCCGAGAGTAATGTTTGCTTTCGCAATCTGCTCGAACCCTCCTAGCGAAAGATGTGCAAAGATAACCGAATAAATCATGATGATTTTTCTCGCCCGTGCGCTCATTGGTTTTTTGCTTCTTTTTGCTGCTCGCTATGTTTCTCTCGATATCACGCACACGGTTTCTTTCTTTCATTGGAATGGCCTTCCGAAGGAAAATTCGGGAATGGAATGAGCCCACCGGAGATGCAATGGTAAAATTCGTAACGTGCACGATTTTTATTCGCGTCATGAAAAATAATGAAAAAAGCGCACGTTCATTTTTTCCAAAACTGGTCGCGAAGTTCTTCATACGCCACAATCGGATTTTTGGAGTTACACGACTCCAACAGTGGCGTAACTACGTGGGGGCGGTCCGCCCCGGGCTTCTAAAAAAATCGGTAAGATGGGGGCCCCTCAAAAACTAGTAAAAAGTGCCAAAAGTCAGATAAAAAACTTGTTTTGAACAACAAATTTCAGCCACATCATAATCAACTTAATTTTATTTTTTTATGATTTCTTTAAGTATCAAGCCTCTCCCGACGCTGCTTAATTTCGGTGATCGCCCGAGCCGCACCCCGACTACCCAGCTACCAGCGGTGGTCATTACCTTTACTTTATTTTAACTTTAACTTTAATAAGTCTGTGCTTTTAACTGACCTCGACGACAATGTAGTAATTTGTATTTGTAGCGGAGCAGCGTCATGGAATCGTTTACTATGCTGCAATTAATCCATTTCCTACCTTGTGATCGAACAGAACAGTCCATCATTCTATAAGAAGAATCCCAATAAAATAAAGATAGAAAATTTTACGTCATCAAAAACCTGCTTAGCCAGATTAGTTGACAGTACTGTCAATTACTTGAATTTCCAATACAAATACCCTCACGGAACTGCTTGAAACAGTATTTTTATGATTTTTTAATTTGAGACTTGACAGTTCGCAGCCTATGAAATGTAATTTTATTATGACTGTGAAAAAGGAAAGATTGAAAATAGCGAGATCAGCTCGCTACTTTGGAAAACGATGCGGTTATAATTTATTTATTTCTACATATCGATACCGGGGTTAAACATTGTCCTTGAATACACTATACATTTAGATATTTTCAT
>JAPYZJ010004816.1:0-12804 GCA_030522765.1 Ophioninae sp. B BG-2022a
CGATTCCGGGTCCGGATCGAACCCAAACAATCCCAAACACATCGTAAAACAAAAAAATAGCTTTATTTTTCCCTCAAGCCACTAAAGTAAAAAATCACTCGAATGACCTCTAAACCCTATTTCAAGGTCAACCGTCCATCGAAAAAAATTATCAAAAATCCGTCATCGATTCCGGGTCCGGATAAAACCAAAACAAACCCAAAAAAACCCAAAAAATACTAAAAAAAAAAAAAAACAACGATCATCGACCATCATTTTCCAGTTTCGTGGCTCTCGGATATTTCCAGTCGATTAAACCATGACGGATACATTCGGTACACATCCGGAAGCCAAGGAAATTCCTCGTTCGCTGCCTCTTATCTCTTAATTAACAATGGAATTAACGGGCAAGTGCTCGTATACGAAATTAATGGGTCTTAATTAATCGCTCGGTGGGAAGGTCCGCGTTTTTTTTTTTTATGAATAATAATCAAGTCGATACCAAAAACGCAAAGTCTTCTCTCGACGCACCATTTAGAGGGGGGGTGATATGAAGGGTAGGGGGGGGGGGGTTAACGCACCAGATATAGTTTTGACCTTATTAAACGTCCGAGAAATTATTCGTGAAAATTACGTATGTAAGAGACGCGTAGGCGCATCCATAGAGAAAGAGAAAAAAAAGAGAGAGAGAGAGAGAGAGAAAACACGAAATAGGAAGGAAAAACTAAGACCAAACGAGCCGAGAGGAGCAGCGGGAAAAGCTGCGTGTTACACCGGAAGAACCGTTTTTTTCCTTAGTAATTATATAATTATATAATGATGCTGAGAGAGAGAAAAAAAGAGGGGGGGGGGGAGTCAGTGGAAGCGGAAAAATAAGCGCCATCGCGTGTGTCTTCGATGCACGGGCCTCTTGATAGTGTAGATATTATACTCGTACATCTTCACTCGCACACTTATACCAGATTTATACAATTAAATAATACCTCACTTCGTAATCCTCTCGAATTGTATGAATAAATAATATATGAATTCTGGATGAATTGTCGATTCAACGATCCGTCCATTGGGGAAAAAAAAATGGGACGAATGCTGAGGTAACGATTTTTGTTGGTTGGAAACTTCGAGGAAGATAAAATTAGCTATTTTGATGATATGGGAATTTTTGGAAAAAAAGGAAGAGAAACGGTCGATTTCTTGAGTAGAATAACGTTTTATTTTTGGGCTGAAGTTTGGGTGAAAGTTTTTGGTTTTGAGTTGTATTTCTAGTAAATCGATTTTTCTGGTTTTTAGTTAAATTTTCGGAATATCTATTTTTCTATTTTTTAGTTAAATTTTCGGTAAATCTATTTTTCTACTTTTTAGTTAAATTTTCAGTAAATTTATTTTTCTACTTTTTAGTTAAATTTTCAGTATATCTAATTTTCTATTTTTGACTAAAACTTTTAGCAAATCTCTTTATCTATATTCCAGTAAAACTTTAATTAAAATTGTTAATTTTCGAGTCAAACGTTCAGTAAAAGTCTCGACTTTTGAGTAAAAATTTTCAATAAATCTTTTGATTTTTTCGTTCAATATTCAGTAAAACTCTTCATTTTTTGGGTAAACCAAAAAAAAAACAGGCACTCAAAAAAAAACAAACACAAATACATCCTCAAATGACAACCCATAAAAACCTCTGTACTCCCATAAAACAATGCAAACACATCGTCTTGACCAACAAATTTATTTACTCAGTGAGAAGGACGTTTCAAGAGTCCATTTATCTATCTGTAAATGGAATATCGTATCGAAATCCAGAATTTTTTTTGCCTGGTCATTCAACTTCCGGTAAAAGTCTCGATCCACCCCCAGTTACCTCCCTTTGACGTAGTGGCAGTATTATCACTTTTCGTCAGTTCCTGCCGGGTAATTACCGAAAGTACTTTCAGCCCCCTCCACCCTCTCGAAAAGCCTTCTTTCACTGGTGGAATACCAATTCCCTCGTATATATAAAATACCGTGGAAAAGAGGGTTAAGAATGACGAGGAATAAAGAGGGGAGGGGGAAATTTCTAGTCTGGTAAGTTTTCCCTATGATATATGTATATATATGTACATATATGTATGTATATGTATACATGTATATATTAGGTATCTGAATTATCATTTGGTAAAATAAGTCATAATTCTTTGGCCACGTGACCAGTTGGGGGTGCCAATGTCGTAGAATCATGTATGCATATGTGGTCTCGTACGAAGGATACATTATCAGTTCGATGAATCTCCACTGATAAGGAGCCTGACCCCCTTGGACTACTCGCAGTCGTACGTTTCTTGTTTTTTTTTTTCTTTTTTTTTATTCATTCTTTTTTTCGTTCGTTTCTTTTTCCCTTTTTTTTTCGACTACTCAAATGTCTATGAGAACAACGGCTGGTCTCGTATAATTCGGGCGATAAGAATCAACCATCCCCCCTCAGTCTTGACTTCTTTTCTCGTCTGCGATATTGTAATTGGGGATATACGATTAATCATGCTCCGAGTAATTTCCGGTTTTTATTTTGTTTGTTTGGGTTTACTTTTTTGGGGTTTTTTCGTTGGAATTCTTTGGGTTTGTTTTTTTGTTGGAATTGTTTGGCTTTGTTTTTTTTGTTGGCTCTGTTTGGGTTTTTTTTGTTGGCTTTGTTTGGGTTTGTTTTTTTGTTGCCTTTATTTGTTTTGGTTTGTTTTTTTGTTTGGGTTTGTTGAAATTTGTTGGAATTGTTTGGGTTTGTTTTTATTGTTGGCTTTGTTTGGGTTTGTTTTTTTTTGTTGGCTTTGTTTGGGTTTGTTAAAATTTGTTGGAATTGTTTGGGTTTGTTTTTTTTGTTGGCTTTGTTTGGGTTTATTTTTTTGTTGGCTTACTTTGTTTGGGTTTGGTTTTTGTTGCCTTTGTTTGTTTGGGTTTGTTTTTTTGTTGGCTTTCTTTGTTTGGGCTTGTTTTTTTTTTTACTTTGTTTGTTTGGGTTTGGTTTTCGTTGCCTTTGTTTGGGTTTGTTTCTTTTGTTGCCTTCATTCGTTTGGGTTTATTTTTTCTTCGCTTTTTTTTTGTAGTTTATTTGGGTTTAGGCAGGTTTCCTATTTTTTTTTGGGGGAGATTGAGTTCAAATGACACTTTCCGAAAGATTTTTGGAGTCAACGAAAAACATCGAAATGCATTGATTAAAAAATGATTCCCATTGTATCCCTCTAATGCTAGATTTCGAAACATTGTTGTCGAAAACAAAACAAAAAATAGCAAACGAGGAGATTGAAGGGTATCTGAGAGAGGACGCGATGAGGAGCTTTTCAGTCGAGGGTTTACGGAGGTTTCGGAGTATCTATACAAGCCTGGTATCCGGCACCCCGGAACTTCTCGCGGTGGTGTCTACCCTCGAAAATCCATAGTGGACCCACCCTCTGGGTTGGCGCTTGCGCGCGATCGCGCATCCCCTTTCTAACCTCCGGTGGGGGTTCGTACCTCCTGTGGCAATGGTGCGCGAGGCTCCCTCGTCCGCTTCAACCTCCATCACGACCCAACTTCGATGGAAAAAGGTTGGTTTGGGTTTGGGGTGGTAAAATTGCTCGAGGAGCAAAAAGAGGACGATTGGGGTTTCTGATGGGAGAAGGGGTAGTTAGGAGACAAAGTACGAGCCGGAATCAACCACTGGGGTTTCTCCAACCCCTAATAATCCTCGGATCTCAGGGGACGCGAAAACCTAGAATCGACGACCATCCGAGTTCAATCTCGCACCGACAATCCCAATGAAACCAAGCGAGAGAACAAAATGGCCGATACGTACACGAAAATCTCGCAAGAAATAACCTTTAAATTTAATTTAATTTAATAACCTTTTTATTTTTCATTTAATTTAACTTTAAATTCTGAAATTCTGATATCTGGATTCTTGATGATTTTTGACGATGATTATTTTTTGAAATTCTTGACGATTTTCGACGATGATTCTTTTTTGAAATTCTTGATGACTTTTGACGATGATTCTTTTTTGAAATTCTTGATGACTTTTGACGATAATTCTTTTTCGAAATTCTGATATCTGGATTCTTGATGATTTTTGACGATGATTATTTTTTGAAATTCTTGACGATTTTCGACGATGATTCTTTTTCGAAATTCTGATATCTGGGAACTTTAATTATATAGTAATTTTTTGGGAAACTAATATCTTAGAAAAGTTCTTTGTAGATTACGAGCCCATCGGAGATACATATTTTTACGTGCAAGCGAACGGTGAACAAGGGTGGTAATACAGGAGGAAGGGAACAAGGTGGGGTAACCTTGACTGCGACTCGCCCTTCTGATGGATTCGAGCATGGCGTGCAACAACTCTCTCCCTTTCCCTCTTCGTCTTCTATATAACCCAAGCCTTGTAATGGCAAAACGAACAGTGATATAATACACTGAGAAGGGACACGCGCGCTACCTCGAAACTCCCTGAATGTGCTAGACCCGCGAACCCCTGTCTTCACCCTCCTCATTTCATTCTAAACCTTTGACCAATTACAAAATTAATTCCGGCATATCGTTCCACCCTTCCTTTCAAAAGGCTACTTTGTTTATTGGCTTCTTTTGTTCCAACGAACTTATTCATAAATAACTTTATACATTTTTCCAAATTTGAATTTTTACTTTTCGTCAAATATTTTTTAATTTGAATTTTTACTTTTAGTCAAATATTTTTAATTTGAAGTTTTACTTTTAGTCAAATAGTTTTTTATTTGAATTTTTACTTTTAGTCAAATATTTTTTATTTGAATTTTTACTTTGCGTCAAATATTTTTTATTTGAATTCGAACTTTTTTCAAATTTAGGAAAATATACATTCGAACGTTTAGGTCAATGTGACATATTTTTATTATAATTTTTAATCAAATATCCCAAATTTGAATTTTTACTTTTATTCTAATTTGTAAAAATATGAATTTTAACCTTTAGCCAAACGTTGAATATTCGAATTCTAATTTTTTATCAAATATCACAAATATGAATTTTTTAATCTTTTCAAATTAATAAAAATTTGAATTCTAAGTTTTTGGTTAAATACTCCCAATTTGAATTCTAAATTTAAGATAAATATCCAAAATTTGAATTCAAACTTTTATTAAAATTTAGCAAAATTTAAATTCAAACTTTTATTCAAACTTAGCAAAATTTAAATAGAAACTTTGATTCAAATCTATCAAAATAAGAATTCAAACTTTTATTCAAACTTAGCAAAATATAAATTCAAACTTTGATTCAAATCTATCAAAATTAGAATTCAAACTTTTATTAGAACTTAGCAAAAATCAAATTCAAACTTTGATTCAAATCTATCAAAATTAGAATTCAAACTTTTATTCAAACTTAGCAAAATTCAAATTCAAACTTTGAATCAAATCTATCAAAATTATAATTCAAACTTTGATTCAAACTAAAATTAAAATCAAAATTCAAATTCAAACTTTGATTCAAATCTATCAAAATATTAGAATTCAAACTTTTATTCAAACTTAAATTAAAATCAAAATTCAAATTCAAACTTTGAATCAAATCTATCAAAACTAGAATTCAAACTTTTATCAAAACTTAAATTCAAATCAAAATTCACATTCAAACTTTGATTCAAATCTATCAAAATTAAAATTCAAACAGTTCTCCAAAAATTATCAAAATTACTATTCTAACTTTAATTCAAATCCTCCAAATTTGAATTCCGAACTTTCAAGTAAAAAATTTCAAATTTGAATAAAAACTCGAATAACTTGAATTCCGTCGGTTGATTCGTAACCGAGAGGTTATTAACGGGAGTGAGGTGGTTTCGGTCCACCTGGCGATAGTTTCGATGAGATGCCAGGTGATAACGGGGCGAACTCCTCAACCCCGTATCGCCCTTCGTTTCGACTTTTCTCCGGTTGGACTTTGTGTTTTTCAACCCACGGGCACCCGGAACACGTCGACCTTTAAAAAAAAAAAAAAAAATTTCGAATACGTTTGGTTGAGGGGTGACACATTGCTACGAGTTCACGGGAGGCGTTCTATCGCGCGATAGTTCACCCGCGTATGGAGCCAGTTGTTCGCAGATGGGTATCGGGTCCGCGAAGCGTGAACGTGCCGAGCCGGGCTTCTCCGGTCCGGCTCTGACTAGCCGAGAACCCGGGCGTCGTGACGCCGCCTTATTTCGATCGCGTCGACTTGTCACACTCCGCAGGACCTCTCGTGCGTTACAATTAATATTTATGAAACGAAAACAAAAATAAAAAAAAACGAAAAAAATAAAAAAATCAATAAAAAAGTGCCATATTTGGGGATGAATTTTTGAAGAAATTAAGAAAATATTATTTACCGTTTATTTCGCGGACTTTTCGAAAAATTCATCTCGAAATATCGTACTCCTCGGTTTTTTTGTTTTATTTTTTTATTTTGTTTTTTTTTTTAATTGTTAAATTCAATTTTGAACTTTTTCAAGTTACATTAATGAATAATTCGATTAGCAATAATCGTTTGGCTTCGTTGAATTTCTTGACTGGTCTGTGTTCACTGGCAACGAGAGAAATTTACTGCAACTCCGAAGCTTCGAAGAAACGATTTTGAAGTAAGAATTCAAATTTTGCTGAATTTGAACGAAAGCTAGAATTCAAATTTTGCCAAATTTGAATAAAAGCTAGAATCCAAATTTTGCCAAATTTGAATAAAAGCTAGAATCCAAATTTTGCCAAATTTGAATAAAAGCTATAATTCGAATTTACCAAAATTTGAACAAAAGCTAGAATTCAAATTTACGAAAATTTAAACAAAAGCCAGAATGCAAATTTTGCCAAATTTGAATAAAAGCCAGAATGAAAATTTTGTCAAATTGGAATAAAAGCCAGAATGAAAATTTTGCCATATTTGAACAAAAGCTAGAATTCAAATTTACCAAAATTTGAACAAAACCTAGAATTCAAATTTACCAAAATTTGAACAAAACCTAGAATCTAAATTTACCAAAATTTGAACAAAACCTAGAATTCAAATTTACCAAAATTTGAACAAAACCTAGAATTCAAATTTACCAAAATTTGAACAAAAGCTAGAATTCAAATTTACCAAAATTTGAATTCTAGCTAAATCTGAAACAATTAATCGACAAACTCTCCGATAACGATGAAAACGTTGGGTCACAAAAAAGAACCAGCGTTGAAAAATGGACGCTGGGAAAAAAATAGTGGCATTTCATTAAAATACTTAGGGGTTAGAAAGCGTGATGAATGAGCATTCTCCATATGCTGTTTGCTCGTTATTATTATTATTATTATTATTATTATTATTATTGTTTCTTTTACTTACAATTTTTTGCTCTTTTTCCAAGTATTACGAACTAATGTTAAATTCGTGAAAACATGAGTATCCAATGTTGGATATCATGAGAATTCTCGGTCGACAAAACTCTATTAATTATTAGGAGGCCACAAAATCCATTATTCGCGATGAGCCGAGGTCGCAGTCCTCGAATTCTTTCGTTTCATTTCTGTACACGCGAAATACGTTTGGGTACTTTTGTCTCTGGGTGGATGGAACCATTAGGCCTCTTCCCGGCGAACCTGCGTCTACGCTCATCTCCTCTTTTGTTCCTCCAGTCTCCAGACTCAAAGACGAAGAAAACGAGACTGGAAGGGAGAGAAATAAAGAGCCAAAACCGGAGCAAAACCCCGGCTAATTATTCTCCCGAGGAGAAAACAGCCGGACGAAAACTGGGAAAGAAGAGAGGGGGAAAAGACCCTCAATTCCTCTCGCTAAAGTATCGCTAAACCCGAACAAAAGATATCGTGTTTCCCTGACGTCCTGATGCAAAACTATCCCTGAACTGAAATGTCGAAGAAAACTTGATTGAACCTCCCCGAACAAAAGGTAGAATTAAAATTTTGCTAAATTTGAAGAAAAGGTAGAATTAAAATTTTGCTAAATTTGAAGAAAAGGTAGAATTCAAATTTTACTAAATTTGAACAAAAGGTAGAATCCAATTTTTGCTAAATTTGGATAAAAGGTAGAATTCAAATTTTACTAAATTTTAACAAAAGCTACAATTCAAATTTTGCTAAATTTGAATAAAAGCTAGAATTCAAATTTTACCAAATTTGAACAAAAGGCAGAATAGAAATTTTTCCGAATTTTAACAAAAGCTAGAATTCAAATTTTGCGAAATTTGAATAAAAGCTAGAATTCAAATTTTGCTAAATTTGAATAAAAGCTAAAATTCAAATTTTGCTAAATTTGAATAAAAGCTAGAATTCAAATTTTGCTAAATTTGAATAAAAGATAGAATTCAAATTTTGCTAAATTTGAATAAAAGCTAGAATTCAAATTTTGCTAAATTTGAATAAAAGCTAGAATTCAAATGTTGCAAAATTTGAACAAAATGCAGAATCCAAATCTTTCCGAATTTGAATAAAAGCTAGAATCCAAATTTTGCTGAATTTAAATAAAAGCTAAAATTCAAATTTTTCCGAATTTGAATAAAATCTAGAATCCAAATTTTGCCAAATTTGAATAAAATCTAGAATCCAAATTTTGCCAAATTTGAATAAAATCTAGAATCCAAAACCAAAACAAAAGGCAGAATCCAATTTTTTCCGAATTTGAAGAAAAGCTAGAATTCAAGTTTTTCCAAATTTTCACAAAATTGAAATTGAAACACCAAAATTGGAAATAATTCTCCTAGAAGTCTCGTTTTAAAACTAGACCACAACTAGATTTAACTTAAAAATACTGTTTTTCAAAATTTCTCGTATAAAATTCAAACAAACCCAAACAAAACTTAATTTCATACCAAAATTAAATATAAAAAAAATAATTTCTTCAAATCTAATTATTTAAGGTGTCTTTTTCGCGCGGAAGGAATATCTTTTGCATGTCTTTTAGAGTTGAACCAAAAGTCTTTTAAATCTCGGTGCAAAACGCTATATCGCTCGAGTGCGAGATCGAGAATCTCTCCAGGGGAGAATAGACGTCGCCACACGCGTTAAAGTTGTACACGCGCAAAAATAATAATTATTCCGTAAGTATAGGGCTGGAAATGGCGAGGCGGCGCGTTAGGGTGTCGGTGTCCCTTTGACGTTTCTCTCTCTCTCTTTCTCTCTCTTCCCCCCCCCTCCTTTCTCTCTCTCTCTCTTGTTTGGGTTTGCATCCGTGTTGCTCCCTGCATAACGCCGCCATTAAATAAACACTCTCTGCTACAATCCGTAAAATTTCGATTTCGCATATATTAATTTAATAATTTTATACGGTCGAACATTTTCCCCTCATGTTTCTGACGAGTCGAGATACCTAACCTTGAAATGTAACTTCAAGCCTTAAGGGACCGCATTAGAAAATGCGGTCCCTTAAGAAAATCTCTAAATTTGAACAAAAGGTAGAATTCAAATTTTACTAAATTTGAACAAAAGGTAGAATCCAAATTTTGCCAAATTTGAACAAAAGGTAGAATCCAAATTTTGCTAAATTTAGACAAAAGCTAGAATTCAAATTTTGCCAAATTCGAATAAAAGGTATAATCCAAATTTGGCTAAATTTGAAGAAAAGGTAGAATCCAAATTTTGCTAAATTTGTACAAAAGGTAGAATCCAAATTTTGCCAAATTTGAACAAAAGGTAGAATCCAAATTTTGCTAAATTTGAAAAAAATGTAGAATTCAAATTGTACTAAATTTTAACAAAAGCTATAATTCAAATTTTGCTAAATTTGAATAAAAGCTATAATTCAAATTTTGCTAAATTTGAATAAAAGCTAGAATTCAAATTTTGCCAAATTCGAATTCTAGCTAGAAAAATCTGTACACTCGCTCACCCTTAATTTCTACGGAAGCACAAACGATCCCAGTCCCACAAAAAAAAAGATTGAATTTCAACTTTATAGCCGAAGTTAATTTAACAAATGCAACGATCTTATGAATTACCGAGTGAAAAAAAAGAGTCCGAAGTGGAATAGAGCTTATTGTACTTTATCTGATTGGTGATTAGATTTTAAAAATTGTTAAATTTATTAAGGATATTTGAGAACTTGTGTGACGTTTGCGACCTAATGCTTTTTATCTGATCGGATTTTCGGTTGATTCATTTTTTTTTTTGTTTTAGTAGCTCCAGCTTAAAAGTTAGAATTGTAATTTTACAATGTTTAATTAAAAGCTCGAATTGTGATTTTACAATATTTGAGTGAAAATTCGAATTCTAATTTTTCAGTATTTGATTAAAAGTTCGAATTCTAATTTGACAAACTTTGATTAAAAGTTCGAATTCTAATTTTACAATATTTCATTAATAATTCGAATTCTAATTTTACAACATTTGACTAAAAGTTAAAATACAAATATGGAATATTTGAAAAAAATAAAAAATTCAAATATGGAATATTTGAAAAAAAATTCAAATATGAAATATTTAAAAAAAAAATTCAAATATAGAATATTTGAAAAAAAAAATTCAAATATTCAATTTTTGAAAAAAAGAAATTCAAATATGGAATATTTAAAAAAATTCAAAATTCAAATTTTGGTGGGCCAATCGTAACAAAATCGTTGCGATTGGTCATCAAAGTCAATAATTCATTAAACTTTCACACCAAAGTGATATGCACGAGTCTAATCATGTTTCCAAAGATAATTCGTTGGAAGAATCATAAAAGCTGACTCGGGTCGATCCTCTCCCTCAAATAGTCCGCGATGCCTCGAACAGATTTAACGGCAAATTATTCGATGGAGTAATGGAGGGTTTATTTTTATTTGTCTTAATTGACGTTTTGCAGCTTGAAGCCACCGCAAAAGGATGGCGTGACGAAATCAAACCCGAGTAAACGTCATCGAGAGCGATTAAACGCCGAGCTTGACACACTCGCATCGTTGCTTCCATTTGAGCAGAATATACTCAGCAAACTCGATCGTCTCAGCATCCTGAGGCTCAGCGTCAGCTATTTGAGAACGAAGAGCTACTTCCAGGGTGAGTCTTCATGGAATATTTATTTAATTGGTATTAATCAATTATTGATAACAATAAAGTTTTTTGGACGTATTAATCAAATTTAAAAATTAGGGAATTTAAGAATTGAGAAATTGGAATATTAAGAAGGGTTTTTAGAAGTTTTTTAAAATTTTTTCATGGAAATTTTGGGTTTTGGGGGAAATGAGTGGTTGATTCGTGCTCAGGGGATAAAATTACATCGAAACGGACAAAAAAAAAAAAATTAAAAATCCAAATTTTTTTTGGATTTTTGGGGAAAATGAGTTTTTTCACTAAATCATCGATAACTTTTTTTCCTTTGGGATTTGGCACTCCACTCAGTGCTTAATCTCTTCGTTATGATTTTCTCTTCAAAATGCTTTTTTAATCATTAAAATCCGATGATTTTTCGATTTTTGGCAGAATTTCAAAGTTGGACAACCGATTTTTGCCAATTTTTCCATACATACCCCTTTGCCTCTTTTTTTGCCATTTTTCAAGTGGACTTTCCGGGAAAACTATAAAAGGTATCGATATGAATCCAACGCGATTATTTAAGTCAGGCAAAAACCTTTTCCAAACCCACCAAATAAATCCCCATAGCATAAAATAAGCTCACACTACGACCTTTTGAAATATCGTGATTTTGGAGATTTCGGAAAAGTGGCCGGGGAAGTGGAAAAAATTTTTTTCCGTTTTTTAACTCTTAAAAGGATCTATTTGATCGTAAATTTTCCGCTGATTACGAATATGCTCGAATTTTTGCCGAAAGTACAAAATTAGACTAGGAAAATGCAAAAAAATCTCTCTCAAATATTTTTTTGACATTTTTGAAAACCCCCCATTTCACGGATGACATTCTTTCGTAGGACACCCTGTATATGTAAACCGAACGTGAATCGTGAGAGTTCCATTAAGTTTCCACGGGCACGCAATGTACTCGTTATTACGAGAGGTGAAAACAATGAGAACGAGAAACAATGAATGGCGTATGGACTTGCCTCTATACCTCTTGCAGCTTGCGATACGTCGTTTTTCTTCTTTTTTACCCCATTCAGTTAAGCTTCCTTGCAATTTTTCACTTGTACCTCGAAGACTTCCCGTTCTCTTTTGAAGTATGAATCTCGCTCGTAAAACCGAAAAAAAAGTACGTTCAGAAAATTAGATAATTTATTGGGTAACCTTAACGATAACTATGTGGTTTTCCAGTATTTTTATCTTTTAAACATTTCTTTTTCAAATATGAACTAATTTATATATATAGATATATTTTTTAAAATCTCTATAAATTCGCAATCATTTACAAAAATTTTCCAAATATTTAGAAATTTACAACTTTCCACAACCAAAAAAATAATCCTTTTTTTCATTATTTTTTTTTCAACAGTAGCGTGTATTTAAACAATGTTTTCCTCTTAAATTTTTATTTCAATTTAAAAAATGGCAAACAATTATTTTTCGATGCGCACAAATGACCATTTATTAAACAATTTAATGATATATTCAATTGTTTCTCAAATATTAATTTATGAATTTAATTAAATATTCATTTAAAAAATACATCAAATTATTCGATAAATATTTTGAAAAAAATAAAAAATATATTTCTAGCGTTTAAAAAAATTCGAAAAAATTCTCATAAGTATTTTTAACGTGTATAAGTGTCGCGACAATTTGAGCTGCGCATAAATCCGAAGAAAAGGGTCTTCAACGTTACGTTAAATTCAGCGCGTCGCAGCAATTTCTATTGGGAATAGATCGTAGATATCAAGACTCGCGGGTGTAACCAGACGTTGCGAGGGAAGGTTTATTCCCTCCGTGGAATCCGAGAATCGAGTTAGGAAAAAAGAAAAACAAAAAA
>JAPYZJ010004817.1:0-12804 GCA_030522765.1 Ophioninae sp. B BG-2022a
CGATCATTATTTCCCGAGTTATCAATTTTTAAAGTCAAAAGTGCAGTTTTTGCTTTGAACGCTCATAACTCCGTCAAAAATCATCGTACAGAGCTCAACTTCCGCTCAAATTAAAGAGGATAAAACCCTCTAAAAGAGCTGTATGATGGAATCTTGAAAAAAAAATTATTCATGTCCATGGACCTTTTTGAAGAAGAGTGAAAATTCCGAAAATTTTTCCTTTGATTGTTTTTCTGACGTTTTTTCAAAAACTACTCATGATAAAAAATTTTCGACCCCAGATCTGAAAACTAGAAACTTACGGCTACAATTTCCTTTTTTTAAAAAACGTTTTCCGACCATTTTCCACAGAGATACAGCCTTTTGAAAATGACAAAAAATTTGCTAATTTTTTTCTATCCCTTAATTTTTGCGTCTAGTGTAATATATATTTAATATTATACAATATATTTTTCAATAATAATAATAATAATAATAATAATAATAATAATAATAATAATAATAATAATAATAATAATAATAATAATAATAAAAATAAAATATATACCTATCGAACGGAAAGGGGAAATGGAGGTCCGTTTGCCGGCCTAATGCCCGGAAAGTTTCCTCGTTTTCCGGATCGATGCTACGACGAATCAGGGAGCAGTTAGCTAATGCGAGAAGGACCTACCCTCGCAAGGCTAGATGGAGGGTTGTGGGACGGTTGGCTGGTTCATCCCCCCCGTTTGACGGTATCTTCGTCTCTATATCTCGATCACCCCACCGACGACGCCGGCACTATACGTACCCGACGAGGGATGCGCCTCGAACGTGCCAGGGACCGCCGTAATTTGCCAGAATTTCCTCCCTCAAATAACGTTTTATTTTATTCTTCCTCGTCCCTTGCCCCTCGGAAGGATCCTGCCTCGCTGGGGTAATAATAATAATCGACGGAACGTATTTCACGTCCGGCAATTTATACAGCCGTACGGCGCATCTTAATTCAGTGTAGGATAACTTTTCATTGAGCATTATTTCTCAACTTCTATCTTCATATTTTTGCTTTTTTTTTTTTGGGAACGAGAAGCGAGGTTTTTGTTGCTCTGTAAAGTTGGTCCTTTTAATCGATTTTTGTCACGCTTTCGAACGGATTTTTCGAATTTTTTTTGCGATTTTCAGTCACTCCGATGATCATTGGTTTAATTAATATTCATCGATGCATTTTTTTTGGAAATGAGCAGAGAGATTTTTTTGCCAGCTGATAAATGTTTTTTTTTATGGATCTACTTTAACAATTTTCCGTAGATCGAAACGATATGTAGTTAATTTATTTTTTGCGATTTCATAGAGCTTTAGTAGGAATTATTCGGGAAGTTTTATTTTTGTTTGCTTATTGGTTTCGTATTTTGAAATAAACTGTTATTTATATTTTTTTAATTAAAAATTTTTTTTTTTTTTATTTCTATGAACATATTTGATATTTCTATAAGAAGTGGAAAGTTATCGTTCGGCTATTATTATGAAACGTGATAATCGAGGTTGTGGTATTTTTAAATCGAACTTCAATTTCTTCTATGTACAACAAATGATAGTACAACAATATATTTCTAATGTTCATGTTCATGGAAGTTAATAAAAAAGATACATATAAATAAACAATGCAGTCTGGCTTTCATAAATAATAAATAATTATTATTTATGAAAGCCAAACTGCATTGTTTATTTATATGTATCTTTTTTATTAACTTTCATGAACATGAACATTAGAAATATATTGTTGTACTATCATTTGAGGACGCAATTAATTTTTTATATGACTATTATTACGAAACATGATGATTCGATTATTGTAATTAGGTTCTTGTTCAAATAACACGATATAATTAGTATTTATAATTGTATTTTTTGAAACCCCCCCGTAAATCTATCAAATTTAATACCTTTACTAATATTTCCACTTTTCGTTAAAAAACAGTTGGATTTTCATGAAACGGAAGCATTCGCTGACCATGTATTACCACCAAGCAAAAATCTCTGTTTTTTTTCATGCACATTCTAGCCCGAAACGGCCAAAAAAAAGCAATTTCCTTCAGTTGCAATATTGCGGCGGATGGGAAGTTAAGTGGTTTCGTTCCAGCCCGATATCATAACTAATAGAAATTGATTGAGTCAACTTTCGGGGCAGGAGTGCGAAGACAAACCCTCGCGAAATGACAATATTAGCGGATGCCATCGAAGCGCGATCGCATGAACGATGAGAAGGAAGAATCCGGCGAATCCGGGCGTCCATACGGGCTTGATGGTATTGGCGAGTGATCCCTGGCACACGTCTATCTTCTCCGGATGAGAAGATAAACGCGATTCGTGATCGCGATGATCCAGGGATGCTGAAATCGTGGGGGGAAAGGCGCGACGGGGTTTGGGGAACGGTTAGGTGGTGCGGGAAATTACATTATCCCGCTAAAGCGTCCTCCATTCGCCGGGCGGCAAAATCACGTCCCGTAATGCCGAGGCATTAAGGTAAACGTTCCCAGGGCAAACGCGCAGGTTCGGTCGCCATGACGACGAATCCGGTGATCCCAGCGCCACCCAATGCGGGACCACCCTGCCAATCAATAACTTATGAAACCATCATCCCCGCGGGATTCCACCGGGTTCTCCTCGCCCTATGAGGTTCGCTCTCGCAAACGCCCTCTCGCTTGCCCTTCCTTTCGATCCGAAACGATACTCGATTTTTGATGGCGGATAGACGTTTTCCAGCTCGTTCGACTTGGCAATTTTAGATTCTAGCGAGTCTCGAAAAACGATCCAAAAATCTGATAAGACTGTCTGATAAGGCAATCTAGACAATGTTGATGCTCCGTTTTGCGGAGATGTTGGACGAGTGGATGACTTTGATAAAACTGGAAATCTCAATGGAAATCCAATTTACAAACAGCATTTTTTTTGGCATAGGAATCCAATGCGATCGATGATTGGATCCGTATCAGGAATTAAGGACAAGTATTGCTGAATTTGATCTTTTCGTTCATTTCTACGAACGTCGATGAACTGATTGGCTTTCGTCGTATTTTACAAACTCATCATTTATTCCCTTTTTCCTAAACGAACTTTTTACCACCTAGCCTGGTTTCCAATAAGAGGTACACGAATTCTAGCCACTAACCCGTTTCCCAAAATCGTGGTTCAGACGACCTTTTCCCTCCTATTTCCAAAGTGAAGATCCTTCAATTTTGCTAAACCCTCAGTTTGTTCAAACCACCTTGCAGTCGCAATTTCAAACTCGCGGTCGTTCCACATCTGTCGAAACGCTTCAATCGCGAATTCAGCCTACTTTCAACATTGCCCATCTAGTATGCAGTACTTGCAAGACTTGAAGGTTAGCTGCATACAGGAACTGAACTTCCCATCAATTCCAATTATTTCAATTGGTTCCTATCAACCAGCACTTTCGTCTGACCCACCAAAGGGTTTTTCTTTTGGTAGTCACTAGGTGCGACATTGTGGCGGACCGTCGGATAGTCACGGTCGATTTCCCTCAGCATCTATAGCCGCTTTTTCTGCCCCTCTTTTCAGCGGGTCTCGAGTGATTCGTCGAAAGCGTGGCACCGTCTTCCGCTCGATAAAATCCTGTCCCGGAGGATATGTCGGTTGCCAGCGCATAGTTGGTGATTTTGAGGACGCTCCTCGAAGTTTCGATCTTACTGGATTACTATGTACCGATATTTATGCAAAGCTGATGTTGAAGTCATTATCCTCTACAGATAGTTCAGTACGAGGACAATGGACCCCTGCGAGGACTTCGAATTCGAGAATATCCGAAATGACCTTTTTCTTTGTAGAAACACGTACAGTTTACACGAGGGTTGATAGAGACCTATATATCCCTCCTCTTATTCCATCAGCTTCTCTCCCATTTACCTCCCCTCTCTCAGAGCAATTTGCGCGCGCTCAGTGGTGTGTCCCTACCCTTGGGGTCGCGATCACTACCCCTTGCTCTTTTTCCACCCCTCTTCGCTGATCTACCCCTTGGAGCTTTCCGCACCCTTTAAAAAACCCCCTTGGTTCCTTCTCCGCTGCTGGATATGAGATAGGGTCGGTTGTCGGCGATTCGGAGGGGGGAGGGGCATTGAAGCGCGGGAATGTCGAGAATATGGCCTCTCCCCGATCGACTACGATTAGGGGATGATTCGAGGTGACGCGCGAGCACTTTTACATCGTATATATATGTATGTATATACGAGGCAAAAGAAAGACAACAAGAACATCGATACGTTAGTCCCTCTGCGGATTTATAATTGATCGATGCGGAAATCCCCCAACCCTGTTGGGAGTTGAAACCTAGAGATTGAGTATGACTCTATGACTCTCGCATCACGATTCTCAAGTTTTTTTGCTTTAAAAAAAATCACCTTTTCCTTTTGCTGCTTTTTTTCAACGATCTCAGGAAGCTAATGTAAACAAATGTCACAGCTGGATTGTTCGAGCTTGAAGTCTCATTACGATGAGGAAATTTTGTTTTATCGTCATTGATGGACTGGTAATCATTTTTGAATTTATACACGCACGGGATATACTTTTTATATAGAGTCCCTAGAGCATACCGGATTTCGATGGGAATTTTGTGACCATGTTGGAATCCGAATGGATTAAACGCTAGTTTTTTATTGACGTTTGACAATTTTTTGATTGTTGAATTTTTGACCCGGTTTCGGGGGATCTTCCAGAAAGATATTTTTCTGGGATTTTACGAGCAAACTTGCTCGATTTCACATTGGGTTCGAATTGGATTCTCCATTCTTTTCTCGATTAACCTTGTTCGATGATTCTTGTAATTATGGGATCGAAGTTATTTGAAAAGTCACGAGAAAACAGTCGGGCTGGTAAAACATTACCTGCACGCTTCGTTAATTTTTATATCTGATGATATTGTATCAAAGCGTCGTTAAATTAATTACAAATGGCGTTTAAACTGATCTTTGAAATATCCTCTCTCAGCTGATTACTGCGTTTCTAAAATAACACTTCCACTTTTTTCAAATCCATTCATTTTGAACGTGCAAAATTACGACGTAATCCAAACTAAATCTCTTCACGTTCCTCTAAATAATATTGGCATTTCAAAAGATTCAATTGAGATTCCAATGAGAGTCCCAATGCATCGTCAATGTAGGCGTTTTCCTATTGGAATCCTAGTGGATCTCTATCAGGAAGTAAGAACAAGCATATGGCAATCCAATTGGGTCCCTGCGGCAATTTCTGCACGAGTATCCTTCTCGCCATTTCCGTTGGATCACGGGGTCGTGGTGTTCGAATCTCTATCTCTCTTCCGTTCACTCTCGGCTCGTTGGAAATTGAGGCGTCAATTTTACAGGCTCTTCGGTGCGGCTAATATCGATATGTGTATCTTTCACTCTCGTCTTTTATACTGCCTGCAATGTGCTCGAAGAATTTTAACAAGACGGTTATATGCGTCCTCGACATAGCCTGAGGCAATAACTGACGGATACATGTTCAACTCCAATTTCCAAACCCCTACTCCCCTTTGGCTATAATATACATCTACAATTAAAAAAAAACGATTTTAAAAAACATTATTTCGTTTTTTTACAAATCTATCGATCGTGCGTAACGGACATACCCAGCAGGGTTCGTACAGGCGTCGAGTGAAAGTCCCGAATAGCCACGAAACGATTATTTCCAATTTCAATTGATGGATCATTTTCCTAGAGGAATTTTCGACCTTCTTCGAGAGTACAATGTATCTCAGTGTTCGAACGAGCTAGAACCGGTTGATTTTGGATCTGTCCTTCATCAAAGATTTATCAGGGTCCCCAATCCTTGAATCCTACGATATCCCTATAGGGTTCCAATATGGGCGCCACCCTTAGGAAGACTTTATTCAAACCAAACTGGATGGCATGGCGAATCTAATCTAGAGTTATCTTGAATCCACAGTTGCATCAAGGTATAATATACATACTTCCGGAGTACAGGGAAACCGGGAAAAACCCGTACCAGAATAGATGGACCCCCCCTGTATGTTACCGATTCTCCCATGCACAAACGTTTTCATTGAAACAAGTGTACCAAGATTTAACAGAATTGGGCTTTCCGTGAATCTTCATGAACCGATTGGTTATACGGTCACCGCTCCCAGTAACGTTCAACTCTGCTAAATTCGAAGTAACGCCTCAACAAATTCCCGTAGTCAATTCACCAGTATTGGTAAATTACAAGCGTATATAAATTCGTCAATTTAAATGCTGATGAAAGCTTCTCGTATGCGCAATCGAGAAGAAAATCGTGGCTTGTACGAACCTCCCTACCAATGTATTTTTCTGCATGGATATATACGCACATATTTTTACGAGCTTGCCAAAGGAGGCATCGCATTTATATGGATAGCAGTTTACTTGGTCGAGGATTGAAGCTTCCAGCCCCCCCCCCCCCATTCCTCCGGCCCCTCCCATCCTTTTCTCCATAACGACGCCTGGTTCTTGCGCATGGCTAAATTGAATCACCGGGAATTCAAGGTGTTTATTGAGATTTCATGTTAATCGATGCCGGGGGTCTCGGACCTCGGGGAGCAAAGTGACTTGGCGGATGATCGAAGAGGAGGAGAGAAACTTTCCAGCACGGAAATACCCATTGTGTGTCTCGGTATACACGGGCATGCGGGTCTCTGCGAGATTTATGCATACGTGTGTTGTCGTATCTGTATAAAATGATAATATACCGTCGGGAGGCAAATCTCCCCTTCGAAAATCACGACCTCGTTATTACAGGAGACTGCTGTCCCATTTGTCTTACGAAATTTCGGAGACGCTTTTCTATGGACAGGATCGAGAGAACGAGAGACAAATGGTGCGCAGGGGAAGGGGGGTTATTAGTAACTTTTCGAGTAAACTGATCCGTTGGCCGCGCGGGCTAAGGCGCGGCTAGCGGCCAGCGGATCGGGAGGTCCCGGGTTCAAAACCCGGTAGCGCTCGAGATTTTTCTTCGAAATTTTTCGATGGTACTCGTTCCGCTGCCGGGAGGTGAACTTGGGACCGGCTGTACTGGCATGGGTTTTCCGCAGTTTCCCTATGCCCGTGCCAGAAATGGCGCGGTGAATACGGTACAGAGGGGCTAAGTCGGCTGCGGCCGCAAGGGAGGGGACAGGAGGAATCGAGGTGGGGGAATAGGAGGAAAAATAAGGTGGGGAAAACAGGAGGAAACAAGGTGGGGGGAAAAACAGGAAGAAACTGAGAGGAGAGGAGGGGACCGTAAAAACCCGAAGGGTGTACGCGACAGAACAAAACAATAGTAACTTTTCGAGCAGTACTTTGTTATAAGAGTTTTGAAAAACTTTCATGTTTTAATTGAAAAGTTATTATTTTTTTCCAAAGCGGAAATATTATTAATTTCTATAAGGGTACGAGGGGGGTTTAAAAAAAGAAGGTAAGTTTTGAAATTTTGCATTGTTGTGATGTTGATACCCGTGTTATCAAGATATGGCGACGTTTCAGCCATTTTCCATATTTAGTTTGTTTTTGATAGATACCTACGTTAGATGTTTGTTTGTTTCGGTTTGGTGATTGTTTTGCTATTGAAAACGATGTAACGCACTTGCTCACGCATCGTTGCCTCTTCGTAATTTTGTTGGCGACAAAACAACACCAAAATCATGCCACCGTAATCACTTGGACTTGGCCAGCAACGGTTTTCCGGTTCCCAAAAGTGAAGAGAGTCACGAAAGGACGGAGATTTGCCAGGATCGAGGAGATAAAGATCGCATCGCTAGAAGAATCAGAAAAACCTATTAATTTCTAGAATTAAAAGCTATTTAATGAACAGTATAAATTCAAAGCTAGAATTAAAGCAAAAAAGTTTCGAGAATTAAAAAAAGCGCAAGAGTATTATATGTTAGAGGGTTTACTTTGGAGGAAACAAAACGAATATTGATTAATGAATGAATGAAAATAAAATAAATTCGATAAAAATAAAGAGTTATCTTATTTTTTTCAACAAACCTCGTGCATGTGTATAGGCCTGTCGTAATTATTTTGGTGGAGCGCATCGCGGGCGAGCGAATTTATTTTTTTCTTCTTTTCTGTTTGCGAACAATTGGACGGCAAATGAAAAATCGTGACGTCGGGCGGCGTTCGGGAGGGAGGAAAGCTTTTTTTAATTGTTCGTCATGCAAAAGGGTTAATCTGCCATCGGCGCGTGTATGATCCTCTTCTCTTCGTCCCTTCGTTTCCCCCCCCTCCCCTTGTCAGTGTGTGAATGTACGAGAGGACAAACAAGGGAGCGAGCGTAGAAAAGTTTCCGAGCAAACAGGTGAATTGAATGTTGACCGAGGATTTTCGGACGAAAAAGCTTCGCAGCGTGTGAAATCGACGAAACGATGAAAATCGAATTGGGTTGCGATAAAAAAAAAGAAGAACATACACGCGGATTCATAACTGCATAAAAATCCGTAACCCCTGACACCTGGTTCTGCCTTTTCCAACTCAATTGCCGTTTCACTGATCGTTCCGTGAAGCTTCTGAAGAAGAAATATGTTTATACCACGACAATAATAATTGCATCCTTGGAATCCGCTGGAAATGAGTTTTTTTTTGTTACTAGACTCCGTGATGGCTAAATATATACAAAACGATCGAAAAGCCGGATCCGTTCCGGATCCGGAGCTATGACAATCGGTAACAGAACTAGGTAGGTTGTCGTCAAACGAAGGGAACATTCGTTGGTAGGTACGTACAGTGAAGAGGAAAGGGTCAGACTACATTGATATATACACTTAGCGTTGCAGACACGCGTATAAGTACGCGCACACATATGTCCTCAAATATATATGTATATATATATATCGAGAGAGAGGGAGAGAGAGAGAGAGAGAGAGAGAGAGACGAAGAGAGATGATTTTCTCTGTCCTCTCTCCGGTCGGGTAACGATCATCTCCGGAACCCCGTAGACTCGAAGGCAGCATGACAAATAACTCTGACAATGGCCTGTCTACCCTTTTCCCTGCTATTTCGCGTCCCTCTTTTCCTCCCTTCTCAGCATCTCTCTCTGCTTC
This sequence comes from Ophioninae sp. B BG-2022a, assembly GCA_030522765.1. Classification (NCBI taxonomy): domain Eukaryota; kingdom Metazoa; phylum Arthropoda; class Insecta; order Hymenoptera; family Ichneumonidae; species Ophioninae sp. B BG-2022a. The sequence goes on from JAPYZJ010004817.1 coordinate 9,047, forward strand.
CACGTCTCTCGTGCTCTCTTGCCGGAACAACGATCGTCCAAACCATACAGTGTGTTATATATTTATGTATATATGTATATACAAAACGGGTGCAAAGCTCATCCCTTGCCACCCCATCGTCGTTCAACGTAACCGGTACGGAATATACACTGTTATTACAGTATATAGATGTATGGACGAGACAAGATCGGTTCCGGCATCCTACCAGTAGTATCGTTTCACCCCCCATCCTCTCGGCATGCTAGCCTTTCCTTTTCGCTTTCTTTCGCCCGATTTATCACGATTCTCATCCCGCTTGTGGATCGTGGATGCAGATTTCCATCCCTCCCGTGCACGTATGTACGACTTGCCGTATTTTCGAGATTGCCGACTCGTTTTTTCTTGGTCAGTTGGTGATGGGTTTGCTGCTTTTTTTTTTGTAAAATTGACTACACCGATGGAGAGTGAGATCTACCAAAAATGTCGGATAGATGGGGATAGATAGATAAATAAATTAAACGATAACGATCTTCGTTAAAAAATATCAATTTTTTTCTATAGAAGGAAATTTGGATTACGAAAAGATACGAATCCAAATTTCTTCCCTATAGAAGAAATCTGGATTTTATAACCAAGATCGTTATCAAATAGATAACCGACGATCTTCCTGATCGCAGCTTGGTCCCACTGATCCTTAGTGCAGTTCTTTCTTTCGAGTATTTGTTTATTTTTTTCCGGAAGAGTCAACGATTTTCCATAATCTTCGGAGTCTGCAAATATCTACAATTAAGGTGTTTTTTCCTCGTTTTGAAAACGGCTCGTTCATTAATTAATTATAACGACAGAAAACGCAACAATTATTTCTCTTCTCACAACCAACGGAGCGCAAAAAATCAAAATAAGGAAAAAACCTAAAAAGCCGCGAAAAAAGTAGCAAAAGAAACGCTCGTGCGTGTAATAAAACCAAGGAGGAAATAACATCGAGGGAAAGTCAAGGAAGAGACAGAGTTAGACGCGAAGAGAAGGCGAGAGTCCGAGAGAGAAAAGAGAGGTTGGGGGTTTGTGGAAGAGCGTCGACGATTCACTGCCAATTGAAGATTTTCCGATCAATCGAACGGCGACAAAAGACGGAAAGATACGATCCCTCCCGTCTTATCCCTTCCTCCCAGCCCCATATTGCTATTTCGTAGCTTCATTCCCTTCTTTGGCGCTCCGGGGAAATCGTAAAATCCGAAAAAAAAGTCAACCTTCGTGATAAACAAGACAATTTCTGCGAGGCGAATTCCCGTGGAATCCATAAATCCGTTTGCAACGATCGAACGTCGAATGGCGCAGAGTTCGGGGTTGCCAACGATGGTGGTGGTGGTGGTGGTGGTGGTGGTGGTTGACTCTACCACGCGATTAGGATCGAATCGCGTGTATATCGAAAGAGACGTATACTCGTCTTTTTCTCAAACCGCCATCTTGCGACGAAGGGACGATTGAGTCGCCCGATCCCCACATCAGAAGCCTTCTCGAACGCGATTGAATGTCTCCCTCGACGGGCATCGTTCCCTCCGATCAACCTGGTATAGCGAATAAACACACGTATACGCTATACGAAAAGTCCCCAACGCGACTAGCGTTTCCTTCCTCCCGCGATCTCGCGTCTTCTCTCTCGACTTTACCTATACCTCTTTTTCTCTCTTTCTCTCTCTCTCTCTCTCTCTCTGTCTTTGCTCCGCCGTATCGTTTCGAGCAAAGCCGGGAATTGAAACGCTCCTCCGCGACTCGTGAAAGCGATCTCGATCGGGTCAAACGGGAAAGAACCACCGCGATTCTATTTTCTCGCTGGACAAACGTCAACTGCGGTGATATACTTTGGGAAAGGATACTTTGAACGTCTTCGATACGTAATGTTGGCTATGAGCACTTGTGGAACTTTCGAGGGCGGTCCTCGTATTATTTTTTCGTTGAGGAATCGTTGAATTTAAGCCGAACCTTGAGGGACCGGTACCCTGCAGTCTAGAAATTGAAAAAAACATTTTATTAGTTTTGGGCTTTAAACATCTATAGACAATTTATAAATAAATAAATTTATTAATTTGTTATTTTTATAATGACTATTTTTTATCTACAATATGATATGAATAATAATCATACATTTATTGTAGTATATTATTATTAATATTTATATAGTCTTAGAGGTAAATAAGATAACATGACGATTTTTATCATTTATAATGATAATGGCATAATCGTAATTATATTTTTGAACCTATAGCTCGTGAAAAGAATTTCTCATCGGCCAGTCGCCATTAAAGATTTTTTTTCTTTTTGGTATTTGCCATTATGACGTTTTAACTGATCAAGAGAGTTAGTTTTATATTAAGCTTCCCAATCTCCAAAAATATCATCTTTTTGTCAAGATCATATTTAGAGGCTGATAGATAACTTGTTCAATTTTTATTATTTTTTACACGGCATTTTTTGCACTTTCCTGAAACATCAATATATAAAATGTACAAAAATGCGACCCTTATGCGACAATTATTTTAAAATGTTTAAAATATTTTTGATTTTTTTATCAAGAGCTAAAGAACGCCCAAAATGTAGGCTGCTCGTTGTGGCTTCCCTCTTAAGGCGAAGCCTCGAAAGTCGGTTTTGCAGAGATTGGTTATACTAGGCTTGGGTCACAGGATAAATAAAACCGTTTATGGTTCTCGAAACGCAATGGCCGCGTTCGGAATTTATGTGTATAAATATATACGAGGATCGCAACAAATCGAGGCTTGGGAAATGGGATTTCGTCCCTTACGAGAGATTTGGTCCTCCGCTGCCATATATATAGAAAGTTCTTGTCGCGTCTTTGGCGCGAGTTGAACTCCCCGATTATATCCCACCGGACGCGCGTTGCGAAATTTTTTGACATCGGAAACAACCTACAACCCAACTCGGAAAAATAGGACACTTTACACGCGTTTCGGGTAAAATCGTCCTGTACTATCTTTTCTTTTCAATAGCTTCCATTCTGTCAGGAAAAGTGGGGGTTCGAATGTAGCCCTGGAGACACGCCGCGAGGCCGGATAATGTCGAGAATTTCCCGATCTTTCCAATTTGTGATAAAAGCGATTTATATTCGACGCGGAAAAAAAAATTCGGTTATCTGGCCTATATACAGGGTGTCCCGTGTAAGACTGTCATCCGTGAAATGGGGAGTTGGGTGTGAAATTCTGAGTCGATTGATACAAGCATGTACGGTTCCCGGATCAACGCCTCAATTGTTATTAATTTTTAAAGGCAGTCAAGCAGGCGCACCCGTTCAATGGGCTTAGCCTCGAAATAATTATTATATTTAAACGTTTAGTGTCATATCGCAGGGTCATGTCGATGTATTTTTATAGGTTGAAGACAAATCCACAATTTAATTCCCATTGAACTCTCCATTTCTAGTGGAAAAAAGTAGAAAAAATCTTCTAGAAAGGTTTTTCGCATTTTCCCAGTCTAGTTTTGCACTTTCGGCAAAAACTCGGGCATATTCGTAATCAGCGGAAAATTTCCGATTAAATAGACTCATTCCAGAGTTGAAAAACGGAAAAATATATTTTTCGACTTTTCCGGCCACTTTTCCGGGATCTCAAAAATCACGAAATTTCGAAGGGTCGTAGGGTGAGCTTCTTATCAGCTATGGAGATTCATTGGGTGGGTTTGGAAAAGGTTTTTGCCTGACTTAAATAATGGCGTTGGATTCGTATCGATATCTCGTATAGTTTCCCCGGAAAGTCCACTTGAAAAACCGC
>JAPYZJ010004818.1:0-12803 GCA_030522765.1 Ophioninae sp. B BG-2022a
GGGGGGGGGGGGGGGGGGGGTAGGTTAGGCTCGTGTGTTATTCGCCACCCCGTATATGTGAAACGAGCAAACTGGCAGGAGGGTGAGGAGATACGAGGATTCGTGTCACACCAGATAGGGGTTTTTTTTTTTTTCGATGTTATTAGAGATAGTGATTTTTTGAAATTGTTGTGAAATTTGTTGGTGGTGGAGAATGGTTTGATAATGGTTTTGGATTTTGTTTTACGTGATATATTTTGTGGGGTGGAATTTATATAATTAATTAAATTATTGATTCTTGTTTGGGTTTGGTTATTTAAGTTGAAGTAGATAAATTAATAAATGTGGGAGAATGTTTGTAGATATATGGATATATTGTTGATTTATATTTATTTATTGTTTATTTATGATGTAAGTAATTAATAGAGAAATAAATAGTGAATAAATATTAATCAAAAATGGATATTTGAAAATATATATAATTTTATATTGTATGATATGATTAATAATATATAATATAATATATAATATAATTGTAATATAAATAAAATTTATTTTATCATTTATTTTAAAAAATTCAGGAAAATCAAGTAAATAAATATAAAAAATAAATAAACAAACGTAAAACTTTCTGGATAGAAATTTGTACGTCTTTAACGTAAAAACGTTAAGTTACTTTTTACGTTATTTTTATTCGATTTTTCATTGATGAAAAATTGAATAAAATCCATTCACGACTTTTTGAGATCAGTGCTTTGAAATAGAGAAGCTCCGCGGTTTTGTACAGTAGATAATAATAAAACAGATTTTACAGCACTGTAATATTATGATATTACAGTCGTAAGTGAATTTTCCGAAATATATCTCGTTTTTCCAGTCCTACGTTCCATTATTTTTCATCTCGCTCTCTCTCTATCGGTCGGTCTCTCTCCACCTTAACCTTTGATCTTGATCCCTGCGAGCGCTTGGCCCGAGCGTGGCAGTTTTATTTCGACCCTTATCCGGAGCCTCGCGCACGAAAATTCTCCAGAAAATTCAAATAGAAAACTGCAGAATCCTCCTCGTGAGAGGGTCCGAAAATCATTTCCGGAAAAAAATGTAAAGTAAATACCCGTTTAAAATCCACCTAATGCTGCTTTCTGCCATTTTTTTTTCTTTTTTTTTTCAAAGCATGTTACCCTTTTTTTTCACTTTTCCGCTCAATTTATCTTTCGTTTCTCTTCTCTTGGAGGATGAAAATTTTCCACGAAAAATTTCCGAAAGTAAAACCGTATTGAAATAAAGAGGAAAAAATTTATATCATACTTTATTGGAAGTATTATTTCACCTTAACATGAAAAAGCGATGAAGTCGATGAAAAATCATTTTACGGTGAAAAATCAGCGAAAGAAATTTGGAAACGTCAGTAAAGAAAATTAAAGCTCAATTTTCGATCGAACTCGATTTTATTTATTCAATAAAATTGAAAAATAATTATTACTACATTTATGTATTATTATCGATATTTAATATTATTATTATTATTATTATTATTATTATTATATATTATCTCCAACGTTTATCACCTTTACGTACATTTCCAAAAAACCAACAGTGATATTTTAGAAGCCACGTTTTTTTAATTAAGCCCATTAATTAAAAATAAAAATTTGAATAATGATATTAATACTTTCAACAAAATTTTATATCGAACAATTTTTTTTAAATCGACCCATATTCCGATATGCTTATATATAAATATATATTTAATTACCAAATTTTAACTATATATATAATTATTATAATTAATAACCAAAAATCGATTATTTTGGTTTTGAACTCAAACAAACCCAAAGAGAATATAATTAAAATTAAGGGCTGACTGAAAGGATCGCAGAAGGGAGGGGGGGACGGAAGAACTTATTTTTTGGTCGGCGTTTGTTTTTTTTTTTTTTAACTTTGAAAAGTTTTCAAGAGCGATCGTCCGTATCCACGCGTTTGTACGGATACGTGGATCCTCGAGTGGAGGGAAGGGCCGCGTGTCACGAGGGAGAGTAAAAGCACGTAAGCGCGTGCGCCCAGGTGTTAACCGAGGTGAGCGTGAAACGCGACGAGCCAAGGATTCGTAGTCGGCATCGGCCGCTCGCGCCAATAGCAGCTCGATCAAAGACCGATCAAGTTTTCCGGCGCTACCGGAAAAAAAGATCGTCCGATCTCGGTCATCGAATTTCGAAAAAAAAAAACAAAAAAAAAACAAAAAACCTTGATTTTTCAAATAAAACAAAAATTATCGTATCCGCAACTTTTCGATAACAAAAACCGCGAGTTCGCGCTTTTTCGATATATTTTTTTTTTCCTCATTTTCGTTTCGGCGGAAGAATTTTCGATAGAAAAAAAATTTTGGGTTTGCAAAAAAAAAAAAAAACGTTTTTTGATATATCGTAGGGGACGCCCTTGGCGGCATAGTTAGATATGTCGGAGAGTAAATCCGGTTTAAATGGATCGCGGAACGTGCGAGGAATTTTGTGAGTTCATCGGTTAAGTGCGCCGGCGAAAGAAACGCAGTGAATTATTCGAGTGAGATAAAGCGAGGCAGTACAGTGCATATATATATAGGGCAAAGAAAATATACAAATATATCACAATATATTATATATCGAGAATATAAAATATATAATATACCGAGAATATATAATATATCACAATATATTATATATCGAGAATATAAAATATATGATATATCAAGAATATATAATATATCGCAATATATTATATATCGGAAATATAATATACATAAACGTTTCCGCAAATATAAATATATCGACGCAAATATACGTCGGAGTAAATATATCAAGGCAGCGTGATATATCGTAGGTAAAATATATAGGGGCTGATATATGAAAATATATTTTGGTTTATATATCGAAATTATATGAAAATATATTTGAATAAATATATCAGAGAGAATATATCAGTATAAATATATCAGCCCGAATATAACAAATATATCACATAAATAAATATATCAAACTAAATATCGAAACCCAAACACAATAAACTTTTCTTCGCAACCGGAGAAAAATAAATACGAATGAACAAAAATTATTGAAAGTAAACGAACCTTAATAAATATATTGGCCAAAAATACATCGTTTCAATATATCAAAGTATAGCAAGGCAAAAAATCGCAGTTCCGAAATATTTATTTTTTTATAAAAAGAAATTTCTATATTCAAAACAGTTTATTAAAATTAATCAAACAGTATAATTTAAACAAACGTTATAATTAAAGTATCCAAACGAACCCAAAAAATTTATTTAAATTAACCAAACAATACAATTTAATGCTTCGTGTTAATAAAAAATATTAAAAAATAAAAAATTTATTCTTTTTTTTTTTATTTGAAAAAAAAAGAAAAAACACAAAAATCGATTTTCAGTCAGGAAGAAGTATCATGAAATACCGAGGGTCGATGTCACATCGTGCCGATAAATATCGATGTTTATTATTCCCGGACGAGGACGCGACTGCGTTAATTATTTGCATCACTTAGCTTCCAGAGAGAGTCTCGCCTCTCGATATCGATGCACTCAATGGGGCTTTGATGGAGTGTCGAAGATAAAGCACGTGGAACTTTAAACCACACCCGAATTATTCACGAACATTTTCATCGCGATCAGCTCGGAGATTCGACATTTTAGGTTGACGAAATTCATGGAATTCATAAATACATACAGTTCGATACACAATTAATGGACCTCCCTTCACGAGCTTATCAAACTTCATTTTTTTTATCTATTACGTCTTTTCCTTTTTTCTAATTTTATTTTTTTATTTATTTCAATTTACAAAAAACGAAAATTGGCCGAAATGTTTCCTTTTATGGTATTACTGGATGGATATTGAAAAAAAATTGCCAAAAATCTTGACAATTTGAGGAATGTTTATACACGAATTATTTTTGCATTTTTCACGAAATAATTTAGTAATTATAAACTTATTAATAAAAATAAAACAATTAATACAATTCATACAAAAATCGGTCAAAAATATATGTTAACTTTTTATTATTATGTGGATATAATTATTCGATATAAAAATAATTATTGATGAATAATGTATACTTATAATAATCGATCAAAATTAATAATTATAATTATTCATAAAAATTGATAATTATAATTATTTCCAAAAATTGATAATTATAATTATTTCCAAAAATACAAAGATCATCACAATTATTAATAATTAAATAATCTGAACGTATTATCAATATTACCATATATATATAATCTTCAAGATAAGGCCAGTTTGGGTTAGTTTGAGTTTCTATTCGGCAAATCAATCCTGAGCAAACCCAAACAAACCAATCAAGTATTTTTTAAAAATCAACACGTGCTGAGCCATCGTCGCTCAGCTTGCTCAGCACGAAGCTCAGCGTGGAATATCTCGGTGATTTTTCGTCGTAGAAAATTTTCAAAAAGAGGCTTTTTCTCGAAATTACGAGGGCTCGGATTTCGACCATGAAAAAAAAGGCCTTCCGGGTAAACTGGTGAATTTATTAACACGAACGCAATAACAGCAATTTTCCTGGACGGTAAACGGACCATTCCGAGGCTCTCCAGCCTGCGGTGTTGCAACAAGTTGCATTCGAAATCCATCCCTCGCAGTTCCCGCTATCATCGCTTGTGCGTTAAATAAGCAAACCTCCCCCCCCCCCTCCTTCTCCTCGTCACGGTCGTGACGCACCGTGAAATAATCGAGGGAAAAGTGTCGACCACGATATCGTCCACGTGTGACTACCCGTTTACGCCCACGCGTCGAAAATACCTTTTCAACAATTTCACGATCTCAGCACTTCCGGTTTATCCGTTTTCGAGGAATGTAACGATAGAAGGGCGTAGAGAGGGAAGGGGGCTTTGACAACTCGTAAAAGTTCTCGTGATTTCTTCCTGAAAATAAAGATAAAAAAAATTTGCGAAAAATATCGAGGAAATTTTTTGACCACTCAGGAAAAAAGTGACGACAAACCCAAACAAACAAAAATTAGGAAAAACCTAAACGAACCCAAATAAACAAACAAAAATGTCGAAGAACCCAAACAAACCCAAACAAACGACAAATTGATGGGATCTATATTTTCGAAAATAGTGTATCAACACACAAAAAAAAAATACAAAAAACCGTTCGAAACTAATTCACGTTTAAAAATCAATAAAATCAAAACAGCTCAAAAATATTATGGAAAAACACAACAAAAAATGTGGAGAAACGAATAACCCTAAAATTAAAAAATTCTCCAAAATTCAAAAACAAGTAAAACAAAAAACGAAAAAAATTTAAAAAATAAAAAAAAAATAGAAAAATACGAGATAAATAGAAAAATACCAAATAAATACAAAAATACAAAACAAATAAAAAAATACGAAACAAAAAGTAAAAAACCAGCTAAAATATATTTTTTTTAAATAAATAAAAAATCGTAAAAAGTTCATCGCCCTCGACGGGCACGAACGAAGATACGATCGTACCCGGGATAGTCATTAAAATTAATTGACATTGGAATAACAACGACGCAGCAATTAAGGTTGTGGAAGACCCAAAGGGGTGGAAAAATATTAACAAGAATATTGTTACAGTCGAAGACCGGCTCTCGTCTTGGAAGGTAAACCCGGAGTCTATATTCGTTCATCGGTGGTTTTTATTGGTTACCCCCTCGGTGAATAATCGAATAATCGATCGGGCCTAGCCAAGAGAGGTCGAGACTTCCCAATGGGAAGGGAATGAAGAGAAAAGTGGTCGGGGGAAGGAATGGGATCTGCTTCGCAATCGCGAAAGCTAAAAAAAAAAATAAAACTGTTCTCGAAGCTCGCAATTGCGTAAAGACGCGGAAGAAAACGAACGGAATTTTCCAATAGAGAGAGGAAGACCGTCGATCTGGAAAATGTTGCTCCCGGAGGCTAATCGGGATCACCGGATTAGCCGGATCGAAAAAAGCTCCTCGAGGTAGCCATGTCACTCCTTCTGACTCGTTTCCGGTTCCGGAATGACGCTCGATTGATTTCACCTGACATCGATCCCAATTACCTGTGAAACGAATCGTTACCTCCACCGATAGTGATATCACGTGACTCCAATTAAGGAACAAAAAAAATCTCTTTTTTTTTTACGATTTTTCGAATCGGTGATTTTTTTTCGATTTTTTTGGGGGGTTTTTTATTTTAGTAATTTTATTTCGCGAGCTTTGGACTCGTTTGGGTTTTTTTTGGGGACGTGTCCTCGAAACTACTGCAACTGTGGCGACATGGATTTTTGCCGATTTCCGGTTCTCGTACTCCTCGTGCTGCAACAACTCGTTCTCCTGCGACAAGAAGGTGAGTCACGTATCCTCACACCCTTAAGGTCCAACCTTCGAATCCAACGAAACGATCAAATAAAGATCAAGTTTTTGAAGTTTATTGGCTCGTCGAGCCATAATTGCTCCTGATATTAAGGGACAAGGGAAAAGGGGTGGGGGTAAAAACGATTTAATTGGATTCAATTTATCGTAAAATCGTAAGAGATTGGCTGTTAAGAAAAATTTCTAATATCGATTTTTATAAGAATTTTTAAAATAATATTTGAAGAATTTTGAAGATTAATTGTTTTGGAGATGATTTGAAAATGGATAAATTCGGAGTCGAGGAATTGTTAGTTTTGGAAATATTTTAAAGAGAATAAAAAAGATTCGAAGATTTTTTATTTTTATTTTGAGATAATTTAAAGATTATGATAAATTTTTGAAGGATTGTCAAAATTTAAGATAATTGAAAAATAATTATAAATACTTCAAAAATTATTGAATATTAAGATCATTAAAAAATAGTAAAAATTGGTAACGGATTATTGAAAAATATTACGAAAGTAATGTAAAATATTTGAAGAACTGCTTAATTTTTAGATAAATGAAATATTAATAAACAAAATTTTAAGGATTTAAAAAATTAAAAAATTTAAAAATAAATAAAAAACAAATTAAAAATAAACAAACAAACCCAAACAAAAATAAGTTAACGAAAGTTATCGATGCTAGTCCGAAAACTGTTTATTTACGAATAAAAAAATTTAACAAATTTAAACTAATTAATAAATATATAAAATTGATTCGTACGAATAAAATACAATTAAAATAAATCATTAAAATTCAAACAACGAAAAACCAAAAGAAACAAAAAAAAAAAGGCTCATGCGAGCCTCAAATCGATCCACGCCAATCTCATTTCCCGTTCGTTCTTCGTGTCCTGCTTTTCTCGGTACATTTAGAATATTCATTACCTCCTCGAGGAAATTGTACGATTTGATATGGAATAAAGAACAGTCTTGAAAGAAAGAGAAATAAAAAAAAAAAATAAAAAAAAAAAAAGGGAACGTCGGATGTTCAAACATCGCGAGATCTTGACGATCGATTCGCCAGTCCCGAACGTTGCTTCGCGCCAGGGCTAAAAAAAAAAAGGAGGGAACTCTTCGAGTTTCGTTTGCTTTTGTGGTGTAGATCGCGTGTGCGAAAAATCGCTCGTTGGACGTTCCTCAGTCGAGGGAGGCCCCCAAGCAACCTGGAAAATAAAAGATGCAGGTTCATCTAGAATTTAACTTCAATGCACTTTCCTGCGATTTTTACGTACCTGCGCATGCGCGTATTTATATTTATACATATAAAAATAATAACAACAATTAATTGTTTATCCGTTCGAACATAATCATTTCTTTATTTTTTTTATGTTTTTTTTAAAATTATTATTTATTATTATTATTCGTTTTTATTATTATTTATTATTATTATTTGTTTTTATTGTCATTTATAATTTATTATTGAATGATATTATTATTATTTCAACAAAATTATTTTAAAAATCGTTATTTTTTTATCAGAATTTTAGAAGAAAAATAAAAATAAAAATAAATAAATAAAATTAAGGATCTGATACAATAATTGAAGAACGACACGAAATGAGGGAGAGAAAGAAGTGGAAAGGTAAAAGGTCTAAGAAGAAATAAATAAAAAGAAATTTAATTTAATTAAAAAAAAAAACATTTCTGCTTTACAATAAAACAACGAGAATTCGTCTCGTCTCGTATTTATCAAATATTTTTCGTTAGTGTGTATTTTCGTTGGTAGTATTTTACATATATACCCAGGTTGGTTTAATCATTATTGGTTAAACACAAATATCTCCCAATTTTGCTTTCCTGGAAAATTCCATCAATGTAAAATTTACCTCGATTAAATTCTTTTTTTTTCTCCACGTTTCCCCCTCTCCTCCTGACGTTCCATTTTTGTGCTTTTTATCGTTCGTAAAATTTGTATCCATTCTTACACATTTCATTGAAATTTTTACGACTTTTATTAAATTATTATTCTTTTTTTCAATATTTAATTAATTGAGAATAAAAAATCTGGGAAAAATAATTGGCGAAAGCGAGCTTGTTAATTTTTAATTCTTTTTTTCTATTTTTGAATTTTCGTTTTTCCCGAACTCATCCCTCCAGCGTTTCATCCATTCTTTTGTTTGGGTTTGCCGTTCGTTCTCGATTGGCTCCATCAATATGGACGTCACGTTTGTTTGTTTGTTTGTACGTTTGCTTATTATTATTGCAATTAACTACGCGGCGAAATTCTCGTTAGCCAAAATCGTTGTTCGTATCTCGGGCTATGCTATTATCAAACTTTCATCGAAATCGATTCGATACGCCTCGAATTATAAACGCCCGAATGTGTGAACAGGCGAAACGATTTTTATTTTATTTTATTAATCTTTTTATTAATTTTTTTAGCAATGAGGAATCTCATACTCATTGTAATTAGGACAGGCGAGGTTTCAATTAATTTCGTGAGAACAATAGGTAGAGAATCCTTTACAATTTTATTATTATTATTATTATTATTATTTCTATTGTGTAAAATTAATTTCGTGGAAATAAGAGGCAGAGAATCATTTGCAATTTTATTATTATTATTATTTTTTATCATTTGAATTTAAATAAGCTCGAGGGGGCCTTAAAAAAAATTGGAAAAATGTCAAATTTGATCGATCATGAAAAAAGAAAATAACAAAAATTGAAAAAAAAAATAAAAAAAATGATCGTTGAGGTAAAACAAATTGGGGAAGTAATGATAGAATATCGAGTTCGAGAATTATTATATATTCTTTTTTTAATATCAACAAAATGTTTAGTTCGTGGAAAAAAAAAATTCTGAGAATAAAAAACAACGTCAAGATGAAAAAAACAAAAATTCTGAAAATACAAAAAAAAAACGTTTAGTTCGCAAAAAAAAAATTCTAAAAATAAAAAAAAACCTTGAAATACTAAAACAAAATTGCAAAAAAAAAAATGCTCGGTCAGTCAAAAAAAACGTGAAAAATATTCAAAAGAAAAATAAAAACGTTAGAATTCGAATTACAAACTCTGGATAGAAACAAAACGAAGGAAAAAAAAAAGGGAAAAAAAAGGAAAAAAAAAAAGGAAAAAAAAAAGTGTTCGAAACGTCGTTTCGCGTTCGGTCGAGGCTGTCGACGTCGAACACCCCTCGATAGTGCGGGTCCGGGTTTGACCGACGACGCCGAGGACGAAAACGCCGCGAGGACACGCGCGTTATTTGTACCTCGCGAGTATATACGGCATGCGCTTGGTTTTATGTCGCGAGCGCGAGGCGAGAACCGGAAACTCGGACTGCACCGGGACACACCGAACCCCAGGGTGTATATAGCCACGTAATGAAACTTGGATCCCGTCTCTCTCTCTCTCTCTCTCTCTTTCTGTCTAGCTCTCTCTCGGTAGCGCTTTAATCGCGACGAGGTCGTCGTAATTGCAGCGTTGAATAAAATTTAACGAACGCCCGCCAGAGGCTCCACTATACGGCCACGCTTAATTAAGTTCCCCGTTGCTTTTCATTCACCCTATATATGTATATTTATATATATATTTATAAATATATAGCTATATATATATATATTTATAAATATATAGCTGTGGATATATATTTATAAATATATAGCTATATATATATTTATACATATAGCTATATATATATATATGTACGGAGCAAAAAGGTGGCCAGTCGTCTCGCGTATATCCTCTGACACGTCCGTGACGCTAGACGCTGTCATTTCCGAAATATTTTCATAAATATATCTGCGTATATATATATATATATATATATATTTATATGAGTTTTCAAAGCATTAGTAAAATTAATAATGATAATAACATTGATAAGAATAATGGAACTGTGAATATAAAATACACATTTTTTCACATTTTAATATAAATATAATTAAATTTATTTAATTATTTATTTATTTATTTAATTTATTTATTAAAATTAATGTGAATATAAAATACACATAAAATACACATTATAGAAATATTTTTTTAATAAAAATGTACATATTTAAATAATTGCAAGGTTTGTGTATATTTTTCAAGTATTTTTTATTTTTATTTCGAATAATCTTGAATTTATGATGTTGTACGACCGTGACCTTGGATACTGTAATTTCTGTAATATTTACGATTTTTAATCGTAACCGAAGTTCTGAATACTCAAAATTTGGGAAAATTTGCAGTTTGTTTTTTAAATCAAACAAACCCAAACGAGATCGAGAAAATTCGCAATTTGTTTTTTCAATCAAACGAACCCAAACGAGATCGAGAAAATTCGCAATTTGTTTTTTAAATCAAACAAACCCAAACGAGACCGAGAAAATTCGCAATTTGTTTTTTTCAATCAAACAAACCCAAACGAGATCGAGAAAATTCGCAATTTGTTTTTTAAAGCAAACAAACCCAAACGAGATCGAGAAAATTTGCAATTTGTTTTTTAAATCAAACAAACCCAAACAAGATCGAGAAAATTCGCAATTTGTTTTTTAAAGCAAACAAACCCAAACAAGATCGAAAAAATTCAAAATTTCTTTCTCAACCCAAACAAACCCAAACAAGATCGGAAAGATAGGAATTTTTTAATTATTTTTTACAAGCTAAAAGAAAAATTCTAAAATTCTAAGGGAAATTGAATGGTGAAATAAAAAAACAGGAAAAGTGAAGGATCGTTCTCATAAGAAAAGATTGTAATATCCAACAATTTTGCGATATGAAAATGTTATTTCAAGGACCATAGCAATTTGTACGAGAAAAGAGAGTGGGAAGAGGGCAAAGAGGAGGAAGGGCAAAAAAACAAGTTTTTCGTTATACATTACCTCGACGTTGCGTGACATCGATTTTCCCTAAGGTTGAAAGAAAAAGAAAAAAAAAGGAGAGGAAGAAGAAGGAGCACGAGAAAAGTAGTGTATTTCGAGGCGGTCGCCCTGTAATTTTTTTTCCAGTCTCGCTCGCGTAATTGGAGAGCAAGACGATCTTGCCTTATTTCCGCTATTTTTCATAGCAACGTAATGAGAAACAGCCAAGGAGACATTGGAACAAATCGGTTCGATCAAACGTTGCTGAAGCGATCGCTGTTGTCTCGAAATCTCTCTCTCTTTCGATGAAAAAAAAATCATTCGAAAAAAGACAAAAAAATAGTTTACAAAAATTTTCTTTTTTCTAGTTTCCATTTTTTCTTTCGATTTGTTTGGGTTTGTTCGGGTTTTTTAGAAATAATCTGTATTTTTTGGGTTTTAATTAACTCATTTATATTCGATTATATAAAAATCTTAAAAAAAAAAGACTCTTTCGATGACAAAAAATCATTCGAAAAAAAGACAAAAAAAATAGTTGTTAAAAAATTTTCTTTTCTTTTTTTCTAGTTTCCATTTTTTCTTTCAGTTTGTTTGGGTTTGTTCGGGTTCTTCAGAACTACTCTCCATTTTAAGGGTTTCAACAATTTAATTGATATTCTATTAAATAAAAATCATTCGAAAAAAAAAACAAAAAAAAATAATTTAACAAAAAAATATACATTCATGATAGTTTAACCTTCTCTTTGAGTTTGTTTGGATTTGTTTGGGTCCTTCAGAAATACTCTCAATTTTAAGGGTTTCAACAAATTATTTGATATTCTATTAAATAAAAATCATTCGAAAAAAAAAACAAAAAAAAAAATAATTTAACAAAAAAAATATATATTCATGATAGTTTAACAATCACGTTTTTTTCCAAAATTTTGTTTGCAATCTCAAACTACAATACCGGACTTTAAAATATTTTTGAATTTTTGAAATTTTACATTTTTAGAGAACCTAAACAATTACCGATATCCCTTTTCAGTATTTTTTAGATCGCTTCGAAATTCAAGAGAGTTTCACGGCCCTCGTAAAGGCCGTCGGGAAAACGCGCGCTTTCGAGCTCACGAATCGACCGCGCTCTCATCGATCGCGGTCGCGTTAGCGAACGCGACGTGGCGCAACGCGATATTGAATTTAATTGAATTTCCGGATGGTGGCCCGTGCGGACCACCCGAGGGGCAGAAGGGGTCGGGGGGGAGGGGGGTTGCGCGCGATTCCCCATTTATAGCGAATTAATTTGACGATGATCCGCGCTGGAAAGTTCGACGGTATTGCCCCTCGCGATCGCCGACCACTTTTTCCTCGTAACGTACGCTCGATATAATTGATCTCGCAACGAGATCAATCGCGAGCCCAATGCCTAAAACCTTTATCGAATTTTCCTAGATTTTAGTTCATGAAAAAGGAACGTCAATTTTCATTAATTTTTCCTGATGAAAATATTGGGTTAACGGAATTGAGATTTTACGAAACATTGGGACGTGGTCTCGGCTGGGTTGGTGATTTTTTTCGTTGAGTTACGTTTATAAACAATCGAGTTATTACTGTTTAAAGAAAACCCAAACCGTCGTTGAATTTTCGTA
>JAPYZJ010004819.1:0-26904 GCA_030522765.1 Ophioninae sp. B BG-2022a
GCTCGACGCGTTCTATCATGTCGCCGGTGGATCGACGTACTAATATCGTTGTGTTTTTTTTTTCTTCGTCTCTCTTTCTCTCTCTTTCTTTTGAGCCCGCCCGAAAGGTCGCGTCCGACGCGAAAATTGCTCTTCTCGGATAGAGCTATTAAATATAACGATGAAAACTCGATTCGAGTGTACTCGAGAGAAAGGCGATCGAGTCCTGGCTGTTCGAAAAAGTAACCCTCTCTGCGCGACCTACTTCGCTTCCTCTTTATCAGCCGTGCCAATATCTCGCGAAAAAAATCAAACCCCCCCCCCCTTCTCTTCACAATTTCCGCGCTCGAAAACAACGAGGAAAATAAACGAGAAATCAAACGGGTCGAGATTGAAAAAGTCTTGACGAGAACTTCCCTCGATCGGGGACAGACTTAACCGCAGAATTTTTATCGCCAACCGCGGTGATAAAAAATGAAACGTTTACAGGGAACTTACCAACGAAACAGCTACTTGGCTATTCTTGCTGCGGGAATACGCGGTCTTGGAAAAGTTAATTATCTTGTTTGGCAAATGGAGTTTTAGTACGAGGAAAAAAGAGATTGAATAAAAATGTAAATTGTAAAAGTTGTTTTTCCTTAATTATGCATATATATATAGACTTGTTTGAAAAAAACGTTATGTTTGAGGTTACGTACAGGCAAATGTATTTCCCATCGAAAAAAACGAGAATCGTAACATTAATCACTTACTCCCGATAATGAACGCAACGAAAAGCGCAAGGCTTAATCGATTACCGTTGATGATCGCGAACAAACGGGAAATGCTTTTTCGTTCCCCTTTTTTTTGTTTCCGACCGGCGACTCTTGAGAACGACGTGCGGTGAAGCGATCGAAGTGGGGGAAGAGCGTTCGAAGCGTGAAATTAGCTATAAAGATAAATCGAAGCGGACAGCCGGCCCATTGGAGCGTCTCGGAAGTCTTTTCCGTTCGCTTAAACGACGTCGTTTGACGAATCGTTCTTTTCTCCTGTTTTTTTTACGCGTAATATAAAGAAAAGAGATTTCAGGCACGTCGGAGTTCCGAATGACCACCAGTGACGAAAAAACATGTCAAAAAACGATTACGAAAAAAAAGGTAAGTGTATCGTGGCAACGGAAGCGTGGCGCGGCCATTTTTGTCTACCGTCACGCCGCTTTCTTTCTTCGTCTCCCACGATCTAAAATAAAGGTTAACAGCGAGGGTTCGTGCCCTTATTGGTGCAGTTTTTAGTCCGATTTCTACCTCTTCCTACATAACGATAGAATTTACCTGCGACGAGCGGAAAACACCATTTTCGTCCAGTTTTCTCTCAACCGCGGCGCATGCGCCCCGCGTCATAACCTCTACCCAATTGTCACGCAAATTGCATAATATTCGAAAGGAATAGAAAAAAACGAAGTTTTGATTCGAAACAAAGACAATTATAAGTGTTATCATCATAATTGAGGTAATGTCAACATCCCACAAGCTTATTTCAACACATTACCAACCGCGATCAACACGAAACGCATCCATGTTTAGTATTGCGAAAAGATCGTTTGGCACAGTTGCGGCAAGTTCGCCCCGGTATTTTGACCCTGCGGTTCGCGATTGCGAATGTAGGTTATGTCTTCGTGAAAAAAAAGCCCCGATCGAATATAAGGTTATGAAGATCGTTTTCCGATCTTCACAAGGGAAAATAGAAACTGAACATAGCTGAAACGTTCGAATCGGGATTTCTCAAAACTGCTCGAAGTTTTGGAGGTTATGTATACCACAAGAAGAAATCGACGCCCGTACGACTCGAAATTCCTGAAACGACGTCTTCGTGTCTTCTCAATGAGAGCCGAGCGGGTAAGAATGAATAACCTCAAATTTGAAAAAACGTTTGAACCGTACATGCGCGCGGTGATGTATTAAAAATACAAATTCCGACCCTACGACAGCTAATTCATCATCGATGCAACATTCACAATAATAAGTATCAATAATATTAATAAATCTATATATATATATATTCGCGTCGATTTTTTCAATCCACGCTTTTCACGCTCGAATTATCCGTCCGGCGATTTCCAGATCGTCTCGTCTTTCGCTATATACGCGTGACCTTGAAACACCTCCGACGACCTTCAAACTTATCGAAAAAATGTTTGCGTACAAGAATTTGAGAAAAAAAAAGCAAATGCGTAAAAATTGTAGAAGACGCGGCCGTCGACGAGGATTTCACTGCTCGTCTTTGTCCTTAGCGCCGTGTTTGAGAATTCGCGTGAATTCGAGATAATCGAACATCGAGCCCTTTATCGGCGCTTCCCGATACATCTCGTCCACGTCGTCGTCCGTGAAACTGTCCAGGGATAACAGAGACGGATGACTTTGCGAACAATCGATTTGTTTGGGTTTGTTTGGGTCAAGTCGGCTAAAGTTTAAAAGTTTTGTAAAAGATAGCAAAGATTATGATTACCGATCTCCCATGGTCGTTAACAGCTCTCGCAAACGTTCCTCGTTTATGTGCCCGGTGTTTTCTTCGTCGAAACAGCCAAAAGCGTTTTTTATTACGTCTTCGGGATCCGTACCTTGAAGACGCTCGCCGAAGAGGGTCAGGAACATTGTAAAGTTTATCGGACCTGGCGCTTCGTTCATCATGCCCTCGAGATACTCGTCCGTTGGGTTTTTGCCTTAATTAAAATTTCATTTTCATTTTTTCTTCAATTTTGTGCCATGCCGGAAGAATCGCCGGAAAAATTGCTGATGAGGTTTGGGTTTCATAATAGCAGATATTAGGAATCGTGCGTTCTCTTCGGCTACTGGGATGAGGAAAAACCTGCTTGAAAATAAAGTACTCGAAAACGTACCCAAAGAAGCCAGCATATCGTGCAAATCTTCCTTGTCGATAAAGCCGTCATGATTGTGATCGATCATGTTGAAAGCTTCCTTGAACTCGGCTATCTGAGCTTGATCGAACATCGCGAAAACGTTGGAAGTCGCTCGCTGAGCGCGCTTCTTGGTCGTTGCGCGACGTCCGGCTGTTTTGCGAGAAGACATTTCGGATGCTGGTTTTCCTGGTTGAAAAAAATGCATGCTCGATCAGAAAGCCATCAACAATCGAGGAAATTCTGGAAATTGAATCTTTAGATTTTTAACGACTCAATCGTAATCCATTTGACTAAAGATCGAGTCAACGGAGTCAATGGATTATTAATTAGTAACTCCTTTTTGGTAATTGGTAACCCAAACAAACCCAAACATTCCCCTATTGTCTATTTGAAAATAATGGAAAATTAGAGGTTATAAGATCGTTAAAAACGCAATAAAAATCAATATAATAATCGATAAACGATAAATCAACTCGAAAGATGATCGAAAGCTTCGATGCAACTGCAATTGTAATTTACTGTTATTACAACGATAAGAAACGTTTGATCGCGAAGAATCATGAGTTTCGTTACCAGAGCTTCTGGCTTTTCTCACTCTTTAGCTTGTTGCTCTTTTTTGTCAATCGGAAAGAATCTCCGGTCAAGACCGTACATCGAAAGCTGGCCGTCCATTTATTTTCGTATAATCAAGACCAGAACCAACAAAAAAGAGGGCTAAATTAATACCGCCGGGCCATTAAACTCTAGAGGGCAAACGCATCGGCGAGCTTAAAAGCATCCAAACTTTTACCTCCCGTAGCGTTTGGCTCGCTTTCAAGAAAAAATTTTATCTCGACGGTGAGCGATAGCGTTCCAAAAAAAGAAAGTAGCATAGGAATGCAGTATCGGACAGAGACGAGTGGTCGATATTTTTCCCATAGGCAGATTTTAGAAGTCGGAAAAAAAAAACATCGAATTGCAACGTTTAAGTGCAATGAAAATAATTTTTATTTCGCGAAAATGTTTTTTTCACTTTTTAAATTGATTATATAAGACTAATCTTTAAAACGTAATATTGAATAACAGCGAATGTAAAAAATGGAAAAAAACTTCGTTCGGGTTTGTTTGGGTTTGAGTAAACAAAAATATACGTAAGGATCTTCAATGTTTGTTTGGGTTTGTTTGGGCTCGAGTAAACAAAAGTCTACGAAAGGACATAACCTAAAAAACGAAAATTTTTCAAATTTACTTTCGACGTGACGCATGAGTGAAAAATTGAGTCGACGATCATCAAAAGAGTGAATCACAAAAGTAAATAGCCCCGAAATTCCGAGGAATTCAAGGAAACTGTCACTTCCGTGATAATATCGTTTGTTCGATAACAGTCGTTTCAGAATTTGTAAAAACTGAATTTAAAACGATTCGAGTTTGCGATGTTTTTACGAATGATCGAGAGTGCCCGTTTCGGGACGAAAAAACTGCTTTGTCCGAAAAAAAGTGAAAACCGATGACTGTACGAATACCGAGCTGAGGATCAATGGCCGCCATTCGTCATCGCAACCTCTATTTTTTTTTTCGTACAAAAAGGTCTTTTTTTCATGCATCGTCAACTTCCGGTAATTTTGGCGATTTTTCTTTCAAAACGACATTTTTCGTACGAATGATGGATTTTTACTCACGGATTCGAGGACGATAAATTTCGTATGGTTTTTACTGCGGTAACGTTCGCGGCCGCGTCCAAGAGAGTGAATCAGACTCGCGTCACTGGCACGTCGCGTTCGCCTCGCGATTCACCACACCCGCGAGAAAACCGGTCCCGCGCGCCATCTAGCGTCTCAGCGAGGAAGGTGCGCGCTGCAAGCCCATAAACGGACTTTTCTCGATCCAGGCCATTGTCGTCGCGACTTTTTTTTTTACCGAGAAAAAATACATCGAAAAAGCATAACCTTGCTTTCCTTGAACCTTCGACGAGTAAATAAACACTTCGCTGATCGAAAAGTTTGATAAAATCCTTTTTTCTTTTTCAATTTATTTTCGCCGCCATTCGCGAATGGCGTAAATTTCTCACGAATCGTTATCAAAGATCTCCGAGCGAATTCGTTGTTTTGTACAGCCGTAAATAGTACACGAGGCAAGTCGAGTCATTACGTTACCTTTTAAGGACACACGTCTTGTTTTCATTGGAATATATAGAGGTTATGTACTAGTGTCGTAATATTGACCCTGAAAACCGACTATTCCTTGTTTTTGACTTGTGTATATCCAGTTCAGTCAAAATACAAAATTTTCGGAAAGATATCGTAACTTTATCAATTTTCTGCATTATTATCGAAAATTTGGAGGTTATACCCGTGAGATGTAATATTTCGTCAGGAATAAATAAGTTTTTAATATTTGACATAAAAACGATTAAGATTTCAAAGTTGGAGTTCTTTTTTAATCCGACGAAATCGAATATCGCCGGAAAACTCCAAGTTCGTCGGATCTTTCGATTCGATCGAAGTATTGGGTTATGAAATTTATTTTCGGGTTTTCATTGTCATTGAATATTGTTTTTATGATATTTGTTTGGGTTATAATGATTAAGAAAGATACAGTGAAGTTACCCAACGCGCAGCGACGTCGCCATCTTGCGGCCGGCGTCGGAACTAAATCAATACAAAATGGCGCCTAACGTTGTAAGTTTCGTTCCTCTTCGACCACAGAAAGTGCGAGGAAAATAATATTTCAGACTGCACGATTTACCTTCATCGAGCAATTCGTCAAAAGTTCCTATTCACTTTTATCAAGTAAGTCGTCAAAATTTGAACGCGCAGTGAAGCTTACGCTGCATGTAATCCTCCAGCGTCGAATCGAGGATCGCTTCTGAAAGGTCAAACTTAAAAATATTTCGTCATCCAATTTCGTTCGAATTTGCCTTCGGAAACCCACTTAGGTAGCATTTTTCGAAATTCCCAAAGTTTATACGATATTTTCGTATCAAAATCTCACAAAATGTTGCATTTATACAAATTCGTACGTAAGTCATAACCTAAAATTCCATAACCTATAACATCGCGGCGTCACATCGATCGGCTTCTTAAAAAAATCCAAATGAATCGAAATTTGAGATTTTGTAGTGTACAAACAATCGTTAATTATCTTTTCATTGATTTCTCGGAAGAATCGTTCAACCATTTTGTTTTATTGCAAAAAAAAACAATTTTAGAAAAAAATTGAAAAAAAGTTTCACTTTTTTGTCTATCGACATAAAATAATAAATAAGAAAATAATATGAAGAAATAAATAATATAAATAAATAAACAATATAAATAAATAAGAAAATCTGTCAATGTAAAAAAGATCGTTTCGTCACAATATATGTTTTATTCTCTATTCCAGACGCTCAGCGGTAACGCTTTATATACAAAAAATCTTACACTCGATCGCTGGGACCGAAAAATCACCGGTGAGAAACTTCGCATCATAAATCGGGTAAATATCTTAACCTATTTTTATCTATATAAAAAAAAGAGAAAACAACTCAGAGTTTTGGAATTATGTACAAACGCTCTCGTCTTCGTCACGGAGGCCAATTATAAATAATTAACGACGGGGATTCATCGAGATTGGCAGTCGATTTTCTTCGCTCGGCTGTTTCTTCCTCTCGTTTCCAATTGTTATTCTTCACTATCGAACCGACACTCCGTTTATCGTGATCCCATTTCTTGGCAACGGTGCGGCTTCGTAGTGACTCGGCCTCCCGTTGTAATTTCTTCTTCCACCTCCGTGGTGGCCGTAACTGCGCCGTGACAAAATATAAAACGATCAATCAAAATCGATCGAAAGACGTTAGAAATTGTTCTCGTAATACGAACTCAAGAGAAACGCAATTTTCAATCTGAAGAAAATGAATTATTAAAATTATGAATTAAATAATGAATTTTTTAATCAAAGGGTTCAATGGGGATAAGAATAAGAGCTTTTTCTTTGTTAAAGTTTACCCGTAAGCGCTCCCACTGATCGTGTACGGACTATCGTACAAGCCTTCCTCCGGCACGTTTTCGTACATTCGATTATTGATGCCGTCGTTCAAACTAGCGTACGACATGACCGCAGCACTTTGATCCTCTTTTCTCTCCGCTGCTTGAACGTTTTCCGTATTTTTAACCGGTGTCGCTTTCCGTCTGAACCCACGAGTTGAAAAAATTATTTTTTAGATTTTCCATTCGTATAACATCGTTTTAAAATCCATGAAATTAAAAAAAGGATTGAAAAAAAATGAAAGAATAAAAATGTAATAAGAAGAATAATAAGAAATAAAATTACTAAATACTAATTGTAATAATAAGAAGAAAAATAATTAATAAAATAAAAAAAAGGATTGAAAGAAAAATAAAAAGATAAATATGTTTTAATGTTAAATAAAAATGAATAAGAATTTTACTAACTCAACAGCTATAAAAAATGTTCCGAAAATTAATACTCACAGCCAGAGATAGACCAATCCAAGAGCGACGAGAATTATAATTATAACACCTGCGGCGATACCCACGCTGGTCCCAACTCCTTGTACTTCGGCGACGTCGTTTGTCATCACTGATGATCAAATAATGTTTACAAATTAATCAAAGTAAAAATACACTTTAAAAAACTAATAAATAAATTTATAAACTAGAAAGAACAAAATAAAATAAAATAAAATAATAAATACGAAATGACATTTCGCAAGTAAACCTAAACAAAATGTTACTAAACCCAAACTAATCCAAATAATTCGTTGTCTATTTAAATCTTTTCTCCCAAAATAAAACAAAATTCATTATGAATATTATTTTTACGAAAAATAATGTTTTTTGGAAAAATGATTTTTTTATTACGAAAAAAAAAATGTTACGTTGACGTACTCTCGCATTTGGGTTCATCCCCGCTCCAGATTCCGTTATCCATGCACTTTCGCAAAAAGGGACCGATTCTCTCGAACTGTGGAAGGCAATGGTACTCAGCTGCACCGCCGTAAAGAGTCGAGCCGTTCACCACGATGACACGACCGTTTTCGATCGTACTGGGATACTTGCAGTCGAAGGCTGCGTCGCGATCGAATTAATTAGTGCATTATGATAAATAATTAATAATCAATAATAATGAATAAATAAATTAACAATAGTGAATAAATAAATTAATAATAATGAATAAATAAATTAATAATAAAAATTAACAATTAGTAATAATTAACGTTGTAAAACGATGGAAAATTTATCGAGTTTTGTGAAAAATGGCATACGAGAAAATTACCGAAACAAGCCGGCATCGAACCGGACCAAGAACCGTTCTGTAGACAAATCCGGGTCTCGTTGCCCTCCATGTAATAACCACGGGGACAACTGTAATGGGCTACTCCACCTACGCTGTGAGTCGAAACTTGGATCGACAGGGGACTCACTCTTTCAGGATCTTTGCATCGTATTTCTATTCAAACCATACATTCCCAAACATTGAAATTAACATCGCGATAATTGAAATTTTTAATCGTCGAACAAAAAATTGAAATAGACTGGAAAACTGATTTTTGCCAACTAAAAACTGTAATTGAATTAAAACTGATACTATATTAAAATTTTATTTAAATCTATTCTATTTTTTTCAATTTAAATTCATGTTAAATTTAAATCGACTCGAAACCAAATTTTTGACCAATTAAAATTGTAATTGAGTTTAAATTGAAACGAAATTAGAATTTAATTGAAATTTATTTTTTGTTTCGAATCGAAATTAAGATTTAATTTAATTCGACTTGAAAACAAATTTTTGGGCAATTAAAATTGGAATAAAATGAAATTTAAATTAGATTAAAATTGAAATTAAATTGAATTGAAATTGGATCAAAATTGAAATTGAAATTAAATTGAAATTATATTAAAATTGAAATTAAATTGAATTGAAATTTGATCAAAATTGAAATTGAAATTAAATTTAAATTAGATTAAAATTGAAATTAATTTACATTTAAATTAGATAAAAATTGAAATCAATTTTTTTCAATTAAAATTGAAGTTAGGAAACGAAGACTTACCCTTGCAGACGGGGGTCTCGCTGCTCCAGGTTCCGTTCTCGAGGCACCGCCTCCTCGCGAATCCGTCAAGCTCGAAATTTCCGTCGCATTCGTAAATCACCGCGGCACCGTAATACGTCGCGTTCGAGGTCAACGTGTAACGCCCGTGTTGGGTCTCCTCGGGTTTACCGCAATCGACGACTGCGTCACCAATAAATCACGAATATACAGGCTGGATCAATAACTATTATCACCTTGGATAACCTTCGAAACTACGAGCTTCACAGATATATTTGCTCAAATGAAATTGCCGATAGAGATAATAGATTTTTTGCACGTCGAGGTATTTCGGACATTTGAAGGTCAACTGGATTTTTCTTAACGGATCGGTATGATTCTTTTTTGTGTCAGGATAGCGGAGCTTAAAACGAGTACAATAATCTATAACACAAGGTCATTGAAGGTCATCGAAGGTCATAGAAAATCCATTTTATTTTCTCATTAAAAAATAGTAAAAAAAGAAATCTTAACCTCACTTATCGAAACTAAAATAAATACTAAATCTACTTTTATAGGTTATTGAAGGTCATCGAAGGTCATAGAAAGTCCATTTTATTTCCTCATTAGAAAATAGCAACTTAAAGAAATCTTAACCTCACTTTTCGAAACTAAAATAAATGGCAAATCTACTTTTGTAGGTCATTGAAGGTCATAGAACATCCATTTTATTTTCTCATATTGAAGGTCATAGAACATCCATTTTATTTTCTCATCAGAAAATAGCAAATTAAAGAAATCTTAACCTTACTTTTCGAAACGAAAATAAATATCAAATCTACTTCTGTAGGTTATTTTCTATTCTTTTCTGCCTTACCGACATCGATAGAATTCCTGCGTAAATAAACGCCCCCTCCCCAGCATTTTCTTTTTTTTTTCATTTCGTCACATCGAGACCTTGAAAGTCGACGATGTGGAAAAAAGTGCAAAAAAGGCAGGCAGGTTAAGAGCAAAGTGGACTTTTACTCACACACGCATTGAGGCACTTGGCCGCTCCACTTTCCATTATCCTCGCACGTGGACAGTGGCTCACCGACGACCTTGTAACCCCTCTCGCACCTGTACTTGGCGAGTGCCCCGATCTTGTACGATGTCGCGCCAGTGTTCGAATTTTCGGCGGTCCCTGTTCTTACAAGGGTCCTGCCGTACATTCGATCATTTCCCGTCACCGATAAGATACCGTGCTCCGCCAGTATTGGCTCCGGGCAACGGATTTCTGGGTTTGCAAAAAAAAAAACAACGTTTTGGCTTGTTTGGGTTCAGAATATCAATGTGATTATCGGACAATATTTAATTGTATCGAAATGTTTATCAATTTACGTTTTTTCGTAAAAGTTAGGTTATCGAAAATTCCGAAAAATCGGAAATCAACGTCACGATAATTGGAATTTCACTAGACTAGTAAAAATAGAAATTTCCGTGAAACAAATGTTTGCTTTTACCTTCGCACTTTGGGGTGGCGTCGCTCCATTGGCCATTGTCCAAACAGTATCGTCTCTCGACACCGTTCAGCCTGTAATTTCTCGTACAACCGTACGTTATCTCGCTACCGAGATGAGTCGTCCCGTTAACGTAGTCGACTGCGCCGTTCAACATTGGCAAAACTTTGCCACAATCGATATCTAAATATTAAAAAAAACAATATTTTTATACATGAAACGCTAACGATACCTTTTTTTCTAAACTTTATTTAAAAATTAGCCCAAAAAACCAAAAAATTTGCAAAATTTGTAGTTTCGGAATATTTAAATTCGAGATTTTGAGCCTTCTGGTCATTCGAAGTTCGGGTTTCCTACCCCATCCCGAAAAGTGTACTCACACTCGCAGCTCGGTACTTCACCGCTCCACTCGCCGTTCTTTCCGCAGGAATGCTTCGGTTCACCGTGAAGTAGATATCCGGTCTCGCAGTGATACTCGATCGAGCTGTGAACGTTAAGATCGTAACCGACCACGTAGCTTCCCGCGGGTACTTCCGGTTCCTCGCAAGTTATTACTAAAATATATCAATAATTTTCTCGTTTGTCCTTCAAGAAGCTCTTCGAGGGCCCAAACCCAAACAAACCCAAACTCATCGAGGTTCGAATCGAACGGAAGTCGTTCGATCAGTGACGAACAAAAAAAAACATTTTTCTGTCTCTCGTTTTTGGGAAAGTAAAAAAAGTAAAAAAAAAACAAAAAAGTAGAAGGAAAAGAACATGAAAATCAAAGCTGAACGCTAGAAAGAAAAGCTGGTTATTCCACGATCATTCTTACTGTAAAATCAGTGGGTGAAAAAAAACGAAAATTAAGGGGTACAAATTGAGCATGAGTGGGGAGGGGCAATTTCGTCGTTTTTCACGAAAAATTGAAATTGCGATTCATTTTATTAACTATAAATTCAAACCGACGTATTATCAGTTTTTCGCTAAAAAAAATCCTTAAGGGGTTGAAAAGTGTGTCTATCGAAAAAGCCAGTTATTTTATGATTTTTCGTGCTCACACTCGCAAGAGGGTGTCTCTTGACTCCATTTTCCTTCCCTTGTGCATTCCTGTCTCGATTCGCCTACCAGCCAATAATCCTCCTGGCAAACGTACTCGATCAAGCTGCCCACCGTTGTCGTTCCGTTCGTAAGATTTACGCTCCCGAATTCTATCTGAGCCGGGGCACCGCAATCGACGAATTTGCATTGCGGTGCTTTACCGGACCAATCGCCGCCCACGTCGCACTTCAATACCTGCCAAACGCGTCGTCAATGATCGCTGTCGTTATTAGGAAACTTAGCCATGTGGAAATACTGGTAAAAGTTATTTTTACGAAATTATTGTTTTTTGTTACTATAGTGATTATTAGTAATATTAATATTGGCAGTTAAGGGAAGGGACATGTCTGTAGAACACGCAAGGACAGCCGTCCAGTCTGAAGTAATGTGAATAACAGTGTCTCGGGCGTACAAGGAGATATGTGTTTAGCAGAACCAGCAAGGACAGCCGTCCAGTCTGAAGAAATGTGAATAACACTGTGTGGGGCGTACAGGGAGAGATGTGTTTAGTAGAACCTGTAAGGACAGCCGTCCAGTCTGAAGTAATGTGAATAACACTGTGTCGGGCGTACAGGGAGATATGTGTTTAGTAGAACTCGCAAGGACAGCCGTCCAGTCTGAAGTAATGTGAATAACACTGTGTCGGGCGTAGAAGGAGATATGTGTTTAGTAGAATCCGCAAGGACAGTCGTCCAGTCTGAAGTAATGTGAATAACACTGTGTCGGGCGTAGAAGGAGATATGTGTTTAGTAGATCCACAAGGACAGCCGTCCAGTCTGAAGTAATGTGAATAACAGTGTGTCGGGTGTACAAGGAGATATGTGTTTAGTGGGTATGGGCGGTTGACAACCGTCGAGTCCCACACTTGATAGGTCACCTCAATGGTGCTTTGTTGGTTGTGCGTCAATCTAGCATTCACAAACTCCCAAAAAAAAAGTATTAGCAATAGTTATTATTGAGTCAGTTATTAGTATTAATATTGTTTTTAAAATTTATTATTATTACTAACATTTATTTTGAAAACCATATAAAAAAGCGACAAAAAATAATTTAAAATGTAGATAAACATTTATTATTATTATAATCGATTGTGGACACAAAACTCGCGGAAAGTCGAGACTCACATTTTCGCCGAAAAGGATAAATCCGTTTTGACAATCGTAAGTCGCCGTGGAACCAGCCCGTCTTCCGGTAGTGGTCACAACGCCCCCGCTTATCATTGGTGGCTCCGGACACCAGTCGACTGAAACCCCGTTTTCGGATAACCGGTTGTAGACAATTATGACGAATTGGAAAGGCTTTAAGGAATTCACTAGGGTTTTTTTTGGAACTAGGAAAATAGACATTCGGATAAACTTACAAAGACACTGCGGCTGATGACCGCTCCAAATACCACCGTCCCCGCATCTCCTCCTCGTATCACCGACCAGCGTGTAATTCTCGTTGCACACGTAATCGGCGAAAGCCCCGTGCGTTGTTCTTTGATCGACTAGCGTTATCGCACCGTTTTGAAACTCCGGCAGTGCTCCGCAATCGACGTCTGCGAGAATAAAAAACAAGGGTCAACGATTATTTCGCGGCGGAAGAAAACGAAACTAAGTAAGCGTTGCAAAAGGCTAACCTCAATGAAAAGCTATTTCAATAGAAGTTTAATTCAATAATTACCAAAAAAGCTAATTTGATAAAAATCCATTCCAATCAAAGACTAACCCAAAAAAGGGCGAATTCAATATACTTGCATTTGCATTTCGGTGCTACCCCACTCCAGAAACCCGTGCTCTCGCAAATCCGAGTTTTCGAACCGACCAGCATATACCCATCGGGACAAACGTAATCGATGCTCGATCCGATCGTCTTTTTTTTACCGACGATCGTCGTGTTCTCGGCTTTTTCGGGGCTCCCGCAAACCGAAGGTACTTTAAAAAATAAAACACTGATTTATCACGATTTTCCATCTCCACTATAACTCGGAAATGGTCAAATGTGGAACAGTGCCCAAAACGTATTCCGTAGAAAATTGAACGCTCTACAAAAAAGGTCTCTTGTAATTTTTTGACAAACCTATCCCTTCGAAAGTTATTCTTGTCCAAAGTTGAAAAGTGAATTTCAAGGTCACCGAATTGATATCGCACCTCAACACTTATCCTGCTTTTCCAGCGAAATTGATAGACTTATCTCGACAGGTGGAAGGACCTTTTTGTAGATCATTAAATTTCCTTTAAAACCACTCCACCAAAAAATCCACAAACGCAGTAGTTCAATAGTTAACAACAATAAAAACCCATTTTTCGTCGAAAACTTTCTTTCCCCAAATTAGCCTGACCAAAAATATGTCCATAAAAATACAAACTTTTACAATTTTAATTTCTCAAGTCCACTGTTGATAAAAATTGCAATATATGCGAGTAATTTCTTTATTTCTCTTGTCAATCGTAATTTTCGTAAAAAGTATCGATTTTCCCAGTAAAAAAAAAAGAATTTTTTTTATAACTAGATTTTGTTTTTCTTTCTTACCGCTTTGGCAAATCCAATGAAGATAGTCAAGATTGCAACCAACGTCGTTCCAGAGCCAACCCCTTCCCCCGTCCAAAACGACGCAATTTTGTTCGCCGTTGTAATTGTTCGGTTGATCCTTGCCCCAGGAGGGTCGTTGAACAATGTCCCCTGTTTTGGATTCGTCGGAGTCGAAATCGAAGTTTAATCGTTATTCGCAACGCGTAACGAAGTATTGGCCGAAGGGGGGGGGGGGGGGGGGGGGAGAGTTCTGACTATATCGGTTGCAGTTTGCCGGACGAACGAGTAACGCAGCCGGCATTGCACGGTTCACTTCCGGTTTGGGTTTCGAGAGGCGTCGTTGCGTCGTTTATGCTTTTACTTTCGATTCGTCCAATGGAACGGACATTTTATCATTACTTCGTCGACTATCAATTACGTACCGGAAATGGAACGGGTTTGTCATGTGTTGTTTGGGTTTGGGTTTTTGATTGTTTTCAAAGCGTTTTGGAGAAAATTTGTGAATTTTCAAAATCAAAAATCAAAATCGAAATTGTGGTCGATCGAACCAGGGGAATTTGGAATATTGATTATTTTTGGATTGGAAAACTTTGGAAAACTTGGAAAACTTTGGAAAATGGAATTTGGTGTTATGCTGGAAAACGTAATTTGATAATAAGAAAAAAGAAAGATAATCTTACCGTCAACCCAGCGCCAAGTTCTGGCCGTTATCAAAGGCTCTTTTTGAGCGCCGATCCACACCAACTGCGTCTTCAATTTGTCCTTTCTCCTCTCAAGATTTTTTAGTATGAAGGTCGAAGCGAGTCCCTGAAAAAAACAGGTTCAATCAATTAGTTAATTAAATTAGATTAGTTAATCAGATTAATTAATCAACATTTTCCCCTATGCCCTCGCCAAAAATGTTAGAAAAGTGGAGAAAATGAAGAAATAAATAACGAACGATTGATTAATGAGTACAATATTATTATTAATCAATTTTACTCTATATTGCTTCATGAACATGAATACTATGTTAATTAGGTATTTAGTTTCAAGTAATTCGATTATTAATTGTTATTTATTAATTTAATTCATGAAATAAGTGAATAAATAAAATAAACAAAAAAAATAAATAATAAAATAAATAAATAAAAGTAATTTAAAAAATAATAATAATAAATGAAATCATCAATATTATTATGATAAAGTTATTTATTATGAAATAAAAATGAACAATTCATTAATTCATCAATAAAGACATCGAAAATAAAATCAGCAACAACTGATAAGAAAAATCGAACAAACCCAAACAAAATTGATAAAAACCTTGAAACTGTGCACCAAATCGCCGCCCCTCGAGCGACAATGATCCCTCGCCTCCTGGAAGGAGCCGCCTTTGTTTATCACGAATTCGTAGCACGTAGAGTTGAAAGCCGCGATATCCGCGTCCGCCGGTGTTCCCGCGTGGGCGCATCGATCGATCGAGAATTCTGCAATATAATTCGCAACCGATACGAGTTCAATTTTCAGCGAATTTATTTAAATAAAAAATAGTTTGTCGATCTTTTTCGATTTTTACTCGTCACTGACCGTCGGTGGCGAACACTTCGACTTCGCAAAGACTCAAGCTGCCTTCGACGCCGACCAGCTGGAGAAACACATATTGACCGACCAAAGCTCGAGCGCACGCGAAAGTTTTCGTTATTCCCTCTTCTGCGATTCGTTAAAAAAAAACGATCGAAAAGTATATTTAGCCAACTGTTCGTCTAATCCTTCAATAGCTAATGAATTAATTCATTCATTAACTGATTTATGAATTAATTGATTAATTAATTAATCTTCTAATTAATCAGTTAATGAATGAATGAATTAGTTAATTAATCAATCCTCTAATTGATCAGTTAATGAATGAATGAATGAATTAATTAATTAATCATCAATGAATTCGTTGATCGATTAATTAATTAGTCATTAATTAATTACACTAATCAATCAACGACATTATCGAATTAATAGCCCGAATTATAGTACATTATTCGACTAATTAAATAATCATTTAATCAGCGAGTTAATTGATCAATCAATTAATAAATGAATAAATAATGAATTAATCAATATACTCGCGGATTGAACGATTAATTAATTAGTGGATTAATGTACTATAATTTAAGTAATTACTTGATCGGTTTAATGAATTAAATAAATAATGCAAAAGCGACAAAAAAGAACTACAAAATATTACCTATCGTCCCTGGAAACCAGGCACACAGTGGGTTCCTTTGTAATTCAGCGCTGCTGTTCCCAACCCTGATTTCGATATCTTGCAGTGGTTGATGGCCTGTTGCGAATTATCGTTTAATTTTTTTCGTCAATAATTCATTTTATTGATGAGAAATTTCAGCAAGAATATTTAAACAAATTAATAATAATGATTATTATTACTATTACTATTATAAATCATTAAAATCGATTCGATGGTACAAAATTAATTACAATTGATCGGTCATCGACTCACCGCAGCATCCTCGCGTCGTAACGCGAACAACTTTGACCGCGTAGGGCTTAAGGAGATCGACCCTCCACCAGGGACTCGGCTCGCTCTGAGTCTCGGTGCATCTTTTCCCGTCGTGCTCGGTACTTACATCCCCGTCGTTTCCGTGACCGGCGTCCCCGCCGCGTACAGTCGTTGATTGATTCGCAGGTTTTCGAAACGCCACATTTGTACCTGCGATATACTTGATTATTATCAAATCGTTAATACGATAATCGTTTATTTATGGAAAGTTAATAAAACGTTTCGTTTATTGCTTTTTCAAATGAATTTTTTTTTTGAATTCTCGCAAGTTTTTTTAATGTGTTTTGGATTTTTTAAAATTTATTTGAATTTATTAGAATTTCATTTGAATTTTTTCGAGTTTTTTTGAATTTCCCACAATTTTGTTGAATTTTTTTGAATTTTCTTGAATTTGTTGTGAATTTTGTTGAATTTTTTTTAATTTTCTTGAATTTGTTCTGAATTTTTTTGAATTTCCTTGAATTTCCTTGAATTTTTTGAGCTTCCTCGAATCTGTTCTGAATTATGTTGAATTTCCTTGAATTTGTTTTGAATTTTTTGAATATTTATGAATTTTCTTGAATTTCTTTGAATTTTTTGCATTTAAAAAAATTTGTTTACAGAGGAAAAAAAAATTTTTTAAAAATGGAGGGAAAATCGTTCACCCATCCGGGTGTTGCGAGTAAGTGTAATTATTTCTTATGTCACTAAACGTTTGTATCGCGACTCGTAATGTGTAACACCGGGTTTCTGCGATACCAGAACCTTCCGACTGTGAAAGTTCCTCGTAACACAATTCACGAGTCTTTTTCACTCATCTTTCGATATTCCGGGAGGCCGGAAAAATAAATATTAATAATACGGTCGTTGTCCTCGCGACTTCGAACTTTCATATTTATGGATATTGAAAAGTGTTTCGGGCGTGTCATGGAAAAAAGAATTTCGAATTACAAAATCATTAATAATTTAATTAAAAATTACTGAAAACCAAAAAAAATTCTCAAAAAGACACTAATCATTAAAAAAATAAAAATCGATTTAAAAACATGTTTTAATTTTCATAGAAAGGATCAGTCTATTTTTGACAATTTTTTAAAATAAAAGAAACATTATTATCCTGTTAAAAAAAAAGTTTTCACTTTCGAAAAACATCATCCAGTATATATTTTTTTTTTCTTTCGTTTCGTCACAAATATTTCCATTCTTTGTTCTCGCCAATTTGCGATTTAATTTACCAGCTGGTCGTTAACCGCTTTGCGACACTTGCCACGTTTGGATATCACGAGAGAAAGTTCGAATCGAGAGAGGGAGAGAGAATGCATATACTTGTACACAACGGCTCGTTGAAATCGAAAACAAATCGCGGTGAGACTTTGATTCGCAACGAAATATATCCTACCATAAAAAAAAACCCAAAGAAATTCAACAACAATAATAATTATAATAATATAATTATTATAATATAATAATATAATTATTATAATAATATAATTATTATAATAATATAATTATTATAATAATATAATTATTATAATAATATAATTATTATAATCATGATTTAATAATACTTTTTTAAACATAATAATAATAATTGTTGAAATAATTCTCGCTAATGACTCACCGCAGAACGGCAACTCTCCCTGCCATTTTCCGTGATTGTTGCATTTAACGATAGATTGTCTGTAAAAACGAAAAGTAACAAACAAAAAAATATGAAAATAATACGATGATATAAAAAATCAGATAAAACGCTGTTATCAAACCGGGCAAACCCAAACAAACCTAAACCGAACAAACTTCAATACTCATCATCAATAAAAATTAAAAAAAAAAACAGTATGGCTTCACGGTATTAAACTTCGGCTTCTTCACCATGGTGATTTTCATTTCGCAACAATGGGCACGGGGACACCGAAAATTATTGCTCATACGCCGGTGGACGGAAGTTTCGATCCAGCCCACCGGAAGTGTCGGGTACGGACTTACCGACGATACGCACGAGTCCCGATAACCACGTGTCCGAATAAACGACGACAACAACGCCCCCGCGCTTGTCCGAGTGAAAGTCACCCGGTACAAAAGTTGTGCAATTTTTATTGAGAATCGTCGGGGTCAAAAGAGGTTTTCACGTATGGCGATCGTTTCGGTCGTTATTTTTGTTATTATTCAACACGGATACGAAATATCGTAAAAGAGAGGGGGGGGGGGTCCTCCACTTTTTTTTTACCCTGCTTAATGGTCACCGACCACTCGGTACACTTTTTGAAACAGAAACGAAACTTGTAACCGCCTGGTCACGTATCGAACACAGTCCGTTAGAACGCCCTCGGAATTTTTCCTTCCTCGTTTCGACACGTCCATTTTTTGTTTCTTTGTTCCTACTTCTTAATTTAATATTCTAGCTTTCGGAAAACGAGTCGAAAATTCGGCAAAAAATATGGACCGTAAACACGAAAAAAAAAATCGTTATTCTATATATATTAAAAAAAAAATTATTCTAATTAGAGAAATTAAAGTAGTAAATTAAAGAAGAAAGGAATTAACGAAATTTAATTTTCAATACGAAAGAAATAGTAATTTTTTATAAATAATACGTTTTCTTTAATGACAATTAAAATATTTTCTTAATTAAAGAAATTTAATTTTTAATACGAAAGCAACAGTAATTTTTAATGAATAATAAGTTTTCTTTAGTAAAAATTAAAATACTTCTTTAATTCAAGAAATTTAATTTTTACTACGAAGGATATAATAACTTTTAATAAATAATCATTTTTCTTCAATAAAAATAAAAATATTTCTTTAACAAAGGAAAAATTATTAAAAATCGAAAAACCAT
Organism: Ophioninae sp. B BG-2022a; assembly: GCA_030522765.1. Taxonomy (NCBI): domain Eukaryota; kingdom Metazoa; phylum Arthropoda; class Insecta; order Hymenoptera; family Ichneumonidae; species Ophioninae sp. B BG-2022a. Next base: position 19,348 of record JAPYZJ010004819.1, read on the forward strand.
TTCGCGTGTGAAGCAAGAATGACTCACGTGTAATGTCAAAGTTCACGATTTTTATTCGGGTACACAAAGAGTTCCCATTTCTATAAGAGTTACGTAATTTCATTTTTTTTTTATTTCGTTCCGTTTTTCTTCCATGCCAAAATGAGATAAAACGCGAGTGAAGATTTCGCTGATTCGTGAGCAGTTTCGCTCTGGGATTCACCGCGTACCGTTATTTACTCGCGTACGCTAATTGCGTCCTTAATATCCGCGTTACGTGAGATTTCAAGTGGGCTGGGGGACGGATAAAAATACAGCGTTTCAAAAAATGATTTAAAAAAATATCGGAAATATTCTGTTGCATTAATTAATTTAAGTTTTGCAAATGTACCTATATATAATATTAGTAAACATATAAATAAATAAAAATAGATTAATATATGCCTAATCTAATTTTTAATATAATCTAAATATATATAAACATAAATATACATATATATAAATATAAATATAAATAAAATAAAATAAAATATCAATAAAAAAAAATAAATAGGTATAAAATTTGTATCCTTCAATTTAATTCGTTTTTTTTAATGCATATGTAAATACCTATCTAAATGTATAAATAAACAAATTTATTTTTATTTATATAAATTAAAATTTATATTTATTTAAATTTCTTTAAATTCATTTATATCTAAATAAATTTAAATTTATATTTATTTGAATTTATTAAAATTTATTAAAATTTATTTATATTTATATAAATTTAAATTTATATGACATAATTTGTGAAAAATAGTAGGCTCGTACCCAAAGAGTTCGTAACCGGAGTCACAGGTGTAGGTCGCCAAGGTACCAGCTGACAGATTCTCGTCGGTGAGTGTGACTCTCGAGTTCATCGGCACTGCCGGGTGACCGCATTTCGTTCCTCCTGTAAAAAGAAAAAAAAAAACATTTTTTTTAAAAAGAAATAAAAAATGGAAACGTTATTTTTTCGGGCTCATTTTTCATCGGTAGAAATGGGAAAACACATGAATATACGTATACGATATAACGGACCGATAGCCGCGTAAACGGATAGAAACTGCTCGATCAACTTGACCTCGAAAATATAATTATGAGCAATAATCATTTTCCATCCTTGTCTCTCTTCGATTTTGCATCTCTGCTATTCTCGCTGAAGAACCAACGTGACCACTCTTCTCCCAACGGTAAATCTATCCTCGTCCCGTTCACGCGTTAATCACCGGACGAAACTAATTTCTCTTACTTTTTCTAAGCTCTTTTCGTCAAATCAAAACGAAAAAAAACGAAGAAAATCCAATTTTTATCGCGATTCCAAAAATAAACAAAATTTGAAAAATTAATTTTTAAACAACATTTTCCCTTTTTAGTTGTTTTAGTTTATTTAGTTTATTTAATTTTTTCAGTTTATTTAGTTCATTTCGTTTATTTAGTTCCTAAGCTCTTTTCGTCAAATCAAAACGAAAAAAATTCAATTTCCATCGCGATCCCAAAAATAGATAAATTTCGAAAAAATCTTTTTTTTCTACATTTTTTTTAGTTTATGTAGATTATTTATTTAATTTAGTTTATTATTTTTTTTGTTGAAATCGAGCTTAAAAAATCGGCGGTTGGGGAAGAGGAGGGGGGGGGGGCGGTATTCAGCGCGTAACGTGATAAAGAAAAATGTCTTTTTCTCTCTCGACGTCTGTCTCTCTCCTACGGTCGATCTAACCACCGTTCATCGACCCACGATCGAGATACGACGATTGCAGTCTAACGCGCACGGAAACGCGACACCTTTTCTCTCGTGCAATTCTCGGTTTATCGGGTCCCGGACCATATGCACAATTTCAACGGAATACAAATCGAGACGCGAACCAGCTGATCCGACGATTATCTCATTAGGCCAATAGGCTAAGATTGCATAAAACCATTTTTGACATTGAATAACATTTGATTTTTTATTTATTTTAATTTTTTTACATTTTGTATTATTTTCAAATTTTTATATTAATTTATAACGGCAAATTTATATTTTTCGCATTTTTGAAATTCATTAATTAATAGGTTTTTTTAAATAATTGCATTGATAATTTTGTTGAGATTTTATTGCTTTATTTTTTATTTCTTGAAGATTTGTATTATTTTCAAATTTTTATATTAGGTAATAAGGATATATTTTCTTTTGCATTTTTGAAAATGGTTAATTAATAGCTCTTTTAAATTTTTATTTTATTTATTACTGCTAAAGTTTTTATCAAATTTGGAAAAGTAAAAATGACTGAAATTAAAAACTAATTGCTATTTTACTACAAAAATTCTGTATTTTAATAAATAAACTATGCTTCAGCAGCATCAAAGCTATATTTTGAAAAAATTTATAAAATCCGTGGAAAAATAATTTTCAAAAATTGGTTATTTATCGTCGATAATGTTCATTTTGGTTCAAATTTTTGAAAATTTGTTTCAAAGTGTCACTTAAAGTTTTACGGTTGCACTCGTCCGAAGGAATTTACGCTCGTTTACGATTCCATACGCGCAAACGTCACGGCTCAAACGTGAACCTTGCGCGATGTCCCACGCACTGAAATTCCACAACGAGAATACCGGCAACGCTTTTCCATTTTTTCTCATTTTTATTTGTTTTTTTTCCATTTTTTCAAATTTTTTTCTCTTTTTTATTTTTTAAAGGCTAATTTGTCGTTGCCAATTTTGCACTAAAAATTGCTTCTCGTCCTACATTTTTGAACTCCGGGGTGAATCCCTGAAATCTCATCGCAATAATTCCCAAATCCAGTCTGTGCGTTAATTACGAGAAGTAATTATTGTAATTGTAATTGCGTGGGGAAGGTCATAAAAAATTACGAAGTCTGCCATTAATATTTCGTCATCCGGACATAATCAGGTCCTTATACGCGATCGCGCACGCGCATCTGGAAATTTCCACTTCCAGAAACGTTCCTAACCCTACTTTCAGTGATGCAACTGAAATTTCTCAATTTTTTCGTTTTTTTTTCTTTTTGCTTCTTTTGGTTCATTTATCAACGATCCATGCAGGATAGCCCCTTTTTTCATCAGGTATTTCTCAACTTTCCTGGCTGTCCGTTTATTCGTTTATTTGACATTTGAATTTTGAATTTATTTTGTATTTTTAATTTAGTTTTGAATTTAATTGGCAATTTAATTTAATTCACAAGAAGATTTGAATGAAGATGAATTTAAATTTAAATATTGATTTTGCAAATAATTTTTTTTCCAATTAATTTCTGTTTCAAAATAATTTTTTTTATTTCATTTAATTTAAAAGAAGTCTTCTTCAACGATTGAAATATTGATTTTTAAATTAATTTCTTTAATTTAGTTTCTCCTTTCATTTAATTTTTAATTTAATTTAAATTAAAAAAAGTCTTTATCAAAGATTAAAATATTTATTTTTTTAATTAATTTCTTGAATTTAGTTTCTTTTTACAATTGAGTTTTTTATTTCATTTAATTTATAAGTCTTCTTCAACGATTTACACGTCGACGTACCGTTCCAACCTAGAGTATAGCTACTCGAGAAAAGTTGCGTTTCCTTTTTCTTTCTTATCGAGGGAAAGTCCACAACTGGTACGAGAGCTCCTGTCTATACTTGACTCGGTAGGATGAAAACTGCAGGCACGCGACTGACGTGAATCCTCGAGGTTGTGTGCACACCACGACCAATATTTGAAGTCATTTTGCAACGCTCCTGACTTACGCATATATATATATATATATATAATATATATATATAATTTTATTATTAATTAATATAAAAATTTGAAAAAAATAAAAATATTCATAAAATTGAAGATAAATTTAAAAAACAATTTTGTTCAATGCCAAGAAGAGGCCGAGTGCGATAATCGTTGGATATATATATATATATATATAAATTATCTTCAATTTTATGAATATTTTTATTTTTTTCAAATTTTAATATTAATTAATAATAAAATATTTATATTAATAAAATTAATAAAAATCAGTAATAAAATGAAAATTGAAACATTAATGATACAATTAATTAAACATCGATAGGAAATCGATGTGTCGAAATTGCACGGGTTTTCTCTCCCTGTGCGATTTCACTGAGGGGCCTCGAGGTCAAACTTCGCTCGTGACCTTGTCGAGAAATCGGTTATCACGGGGGAAAAAATAAAACACTCGAGCTTTCTAATATCTCGGTTTCTCGCAAGCGTATCGGTATGCAAAGTTCACTTTTGAATTGAAATCGCAACGAAACAAACCCAAACAAAAAAGGTACGTAATTCGTGGGAATTTTCCTATCTTCCTGTCTACATTGGAAATGCAAGACTGGATGCGTTCACGATCGCGCGTGTAAAAGTTAACATAGATATATCTACCGTGCGAAGCGATAAATCTTGTCCCGAGAGAGTTGACAAGGAAAGTTCGTATGCCCCTTGAATTTCATTCGATTATTTTCTCGAAGTGAATTTGTCGAGGACGAAACATTAATCGTGTATACACGTGCACACGTATACATGGACTGTCGTGGTTTAGGTGTTTTTAGGTTTGTTTGGGTTAGTTTCGACTTTTTTGACCTCGTTAGCATTAGCTTGGGCTTGTTTGGGTTTGTTTGGGTTGTTTCGACTTTTTTGAGCTCGTTAGGGTTGTGGTTGGGTTTGTTTGGCTTTTATGGAGTTTGTTTGGGTTACAACAGATTTGTTTGGGCTTGTTTGGGTCTATTTGGACTTTTTGAGCTCGTTAGCATTAGCTTGGACTTGTTTGGGTTGGTTTGGCTTTCATAGACTTTGTTTGGGTTTGTTTGGCTTTTATGGAGTTTGTTTGGATTGGAACAGATTTGTTTGGGTCCGTTTGGACTTTTTTGAGCTCGTTAGCATTAGCTTGGGCTTGTTTGGGTTTCATGCGATTTGTTTGGGTTTGTTTGGACTTTTTTGAGCTCTTTAGGATTAGTTTGTGCTTGTTTGGGTTTGTTTGGCTTTCACAAGATTTGTTTGGGTTCGTTTCTCTTTCACGGGGTTTGTTTGGGTTAGATCGAATTTTTTTGCTCTTGTCAAGGTTTGTTCAAATTTTTTTCAGCTCGTTAGACTTACTTCAGGCTTGTTTGGGTTCGTTTAGGTTTCGTGTAAATTCTTGCTTTGCCACTATCCCTACTGCTCGATTGTGATTTATTTTTCTGAATAAACATTTGTCCTTCCGAAGCAGAAAGAAACATTTTTTTTTCGTTGCTGATGCAACGAGGTTAGTTGTTTGGGTTTTTCGATCGTCCAGCGTAAACAATACCGAAGTTGCTGAAGCCCCATCGTACACGTGTCTTTCTCGTCTCCTTTTATTTCTCCTGCTCGTGTACGTGAAACGACGAGTCGGACAAAAAGAAGCGTCATCATCATCTCTCTCTCTCTCTCTCTCTCTCTCTTTCTCTCTCTCTCTCTCTCTTTCTCTCTCTCTCTCTCTCTCTCTTTCTTTCTCGTAATTCTCGGCAGTCTGGGTCACTCGGTTACAAAACCTCAAAGCCGAAATAACGGTAACGTGAAAGAGGCGAGAAGACCCCAAGAAAGAGAGAGAGAGAGAAGGCGCAAAGTTTCGATCAGAAATACCGGTAATCTCGTCGTCCACGTCAAACTCGTTGAGCAACATTTTGACGTACGCTCGACTTAACCCGCAATCTCTTCATTTTTATATTCCCCAACTCGATTCAACTAATTCCACTCGTTCCCTCGTTTTATTCCCTTCCCTCTTTTCTCTCTCCGACGTTTAAACTTTATTCCCCATGAAAATGCAATCGAAATCGTTATTTCGTTCGACCCGAGGTCGCCTTCGCCGAGTCTGATAAATACGTGCCCGGCAAATCCTCGCGAAAAGTGAAATCCTTTTTTTTAATCGTTTTTTTTTGTTTTTTTTTTTTCGACCACTTAAAATTCGATCGCGTCCGAGAAAGTAACGAGACCAAAAGAGAAAAAGGAAATAAAATAATTTTTTCAAGACGACCGGCCGAGGGGGGGGGGGGGACGAGACGTGTCGTGACTTTTACTGTTGAATTTAGGCAACACTTTCGATTCGTCAACGTACACTCTGGAACATTTTTTTTACCTGAAAAAATTTTTTTATTATTATAATTATTTATTTAATTTTTTTATTAACACCTTGTTTCGATAAAAGAATTTTTTATTATCATAATTATCATTATTTTTCGTTTATTATTATTATTATTATTATTATTATTTATTTTTATTATTACCTGAAACGATTTTATCATTATTATTATTTTTTTCATTTTTTTATTCCCCCGTCATATTTATTAATATTATTAATATAACAAAAATAGAAAGTTAAAGCAACAAACAAGTTAATCAAAAGATAATTCCGATAAAATGATAATAATGAGAGTGATCAAAAGATGAACGCACAGCTCCGTTTTACTTTTCTCGATTCGATAAACTCGAAAGATTCTCATTATTCTGGAATCCCACAGTTCGCTTCGTTTCACTTAACACATACCTAATTAATTAATTTCCACGCACGTGTGCGTTTTTCCTATATGATAATGCATTCCACCCTCCTCTCCTCTCGGGCCGTCAATTCTCACTCAAGTAATTTTCTCACTGCCCCCCCCCCCTCCGCGTCTCCTCTGATCACTGTTTTCATTATTAAGGGGAAAAAGTAATTTTTTCCCGCAGATGACTTTCTTGGTCACGCGGGTACGAACAATCGAGAGGCGAAAGTCTTCCGGATTTTTTGCTTGATACCCATTTGCGAATATGCGTTGATGTACATTTTTCTACATATATATATATATATTTTTTTTTTTTTCGTAAAAAAAAACGTACATCAATTAATGTTAATAATACAATAATTATTATTTAAAAAATATTTTAAAATTGTATGTTAAAAATGCAAATTTATATACGAAAATAAAAATTTCTTTTTAATGAAAAAAATAGACATATACAGGGTGTCCTAGATCAACACCTGAATTATTATTAATTTTTTAAGAGAGCGCAGGTGAATGTCGATGTATTTTTATACAGTGCAACCTCGATTTAACAAATCAGAGGGGAACAAGAAAATATTCGTTATATCAAGTAATTCGTTGAACGGAGGTTTGTTCAAGGGGATTACGAAGAATTTGTTAAATCGGAGTAGTCGTTATATTGAGATTCATTATATTACGGTTGCACTGTACCTTGAAAACAAATCAACCATTTAATGAGCCTTGAACTCTCCATTTGTAGGGAAAAATGTCACAAAAAATATTCTAGAATGTTTTTTTGCATTCTCCCAGTCTAGTTTTGTACTTTCGGGAAAAACTCGGGTATATTCGTAATCAGCGGAAAATTTCCGATTAAATAGACCCTTTTAAGAGTTTAAAAACGGAAAAAAATATTCTGTACTTTTCCGGCCAATTTGAAGAAATCGTAAAAATCAGGATATTTCAAAAGGGCGTAGCGTGAGCTTTTTATGTGCATGGAGATTCATAAGGGGGGTTTGGAAACGGTTTTTGCCTGACTAAAATAATGGCGTTGGAATCATATCGATATCTCTTATAGTTTTCCCAGAAAGTTC
>JAPYZJ010004820.1:0-12800 GCA_030522765.1 Ophioninae sp. B BG-2022a
GCGCCAGCCAGAGCACGGCTAAACGGTCACCGCACCAAGTATCAGCCTCTCTCGATGCTGCTTAACTTCGGTGATCGCCCGAGCCGCACTCCGACCGCCTAGCCACCAGCGTCGGTGATAAATATTTATTAATAATTTATTTCATTGTTTATTTATTATAACTTGTTGATAGACATCTTCGGTGCATTATTACCGAATATATAGTTGTAATACAGTTAGTGGAGCCACGAGGGAACGGACAGGTTACAGATAGAGGACAGCTAACAGCGTCTGCCGTCAAGGCCGAAATCGCGCGCTAAAAAAAAAAGCCAAACGCACTGAAAACCATAACAAATAACAGCTATGACATCGGCTCGGCCGCGCGCGCGCCGACGGTGCATTTTTTGTCGCACACTACCACATGCAAGCGCACACCGACGAGCGGCACTGGTTCGCATGGTGGGGGTACCGCCCCTCTGGGCACTAGACACGTGTGTGTCACCCACCGACGCACATACGGGTATTTTGCGTTCTTAGCCGGGCGAAATTGGTAAAAACAAATTCCAACGTAGAAAAAAAAATGAATACTAGTCAGCAAGTTAGGTAGCAACAGAACAATAGACGACCTTTTTCGGGCTCGAGCGCCCGCGCCGTCCACTAGAAAGCCAGTCGGAACTTGATCTCGTTATCGCATGCGCTCGTGTCAGGTACTGGCTACATTAAAAACGTACTGCGTTTGAGACCTCAGTGCTTTTTTATAGTGAGTTATTTAACCAAAACTACTATGGATCATCATAATACAGGTAAGAACAGTTTTATTTATGCAGATTTACTAATGTTTACATGTATTTGTAAGGTTCAAAATCAATTTGGAACTATCTCGATTTTTTAAGCAGTTTTCACCTGAATTTAAAATTTCAAAGTGATTATAGTTATCCTTCCGAGTACTTCCGAGTAACGATTTTTATTGTAACGCATGACAAAAACTGTCATATTATAGATATTTTAAGAATTGAGTACTACTTTACGCTACTTTCGTCGAAACGTAGGCGTTTGTGTTGGTGTTACCTAAAAGTATTAACCGTTATTTTCAAGCAAATTATGACATGTTTTCTTTTTGTTGTTTTAGGGTTACCAGGGGTCTCGAACTACAAAGCTGTGACTAGAGAATACCTTTTTAATAAAATGCAACAACAAGAATTACACACTTTTGATGAAAAAGTCGATTATTTGCAAAATTACCTTTTATCGTCTGACAACTTCAATGAAGAACAATTAAAAGTTTTGAAACATTAAATTTCATATTTAAAAAGTGATTTAAAGAAAAGATGGTTAAATGCAAAAAGAATACTTCATAATTTTGTCTCTGCCAATGCTACGTGGCTTCAAGGAACGTTCGAGATACCTCGTGTTTCGCTACCACAAAAGCGAACCGGTCGCCCATCAAAACCTTTTGACGAACTCTCTACCAGGAACAAGCGGAAGAAAACCAGTGAACTACGGTCAACTGTCAGTCAAGGAGAATTAGTACATGCAGCCAAAACTAGTCTAGAGACGTCTGGCTATAGAAATGTGTCCCGTTTACTGTCAGAAGTCATGAAGTCACCAAAGCGAGCAACAAAATACAAACGAGCTTATTCGAAATCGCTGCAAGCTAGTGACACACAATTTTCTCCCTTTAAAGCGGTATCAATGTTTGTTGAAGCAGATCTTTCAAGAAAACAATAAGAGATCGTCAGAAATTCCAATAAGAAATATTACCCTTGTTATAGTTTAATGCAGAAAGAAAAGCAAAAGTGCTACCCACCGAAGAGCTCAATTACTGTGTCTGAAACAATTGCGGAAGTTAATTTGCAAGATCTATTAAATCACACGGTTACTAGGCTGCTTACTTATATAAAAGACAATTTAAGTCATTTAACTGAAGGAGAACGTAGTTCATTGGAACTTATCTACAAGTGGGGTTGTGACGGCTCGCAACAGTCCCAATTTAAACAGAAAATGTAGAATGAAGGCTCCTCTGACTCTAACATCTTCCAAAGCTGTTTAGTACCGCTACAGTTAGAATGTGTAAAAAAATTGTATGGCAGAATCCGACTCCCTTCTCACCACGTTATTGTAGACCAATACGAATAAGGTTTGCTAAAGAAACTACTGGCTTGATAAACGAAGAAGTCGAATACATATCATCAAAAATAGAACAACTAGAAAACAGTAAATTCGTAAATGATGGCTTGTTCGCTAATGTTAAGCATACTTTCACATTAACTATGGTGGATGCTAAAGTTTGCAATGCTGCTACGCACACCAGCTCAACAATGCGGTGTTACATTTGTGGAGCTACTTCTAGGCAATTCAATAATGTAAACATTAAAATGCCCGTTGATATAGAAGCCTTGGATTTTGGCTTATCTATCCTTCACGCTAGGATTCGCTTGTTCGAAAGTGTTTTGCACCTTTCTTGCAAGCTTCCGATAAAAAAATGGCAAGTGCGGTTAGATTCAGACAAAGCTACAGTTAAAGAAAGAAAAGTCAACATACAACGAAGATTTAAAAAAGAAACTGGATTAATTGTGGATGTGCCGAAAGCTGGGTTCGGCAACAGCAAAGATGGTAATACCAGCCGGCGATTTTTTGGTGACCCACAGAAGGCTGCAGAAATTACCGGTGTCGATTACAACTTGATATTGAGATTAAAAATAATTCTAGAGGTCATTTCAAGCGGCCATAAAGTTGACTTGCAAAAATTTGCTGACTATTGTTGGGAGACGGCAAAAGTCTACGTCTCGCCCTACGACTGGCATTCGATGAGTCCGACTATGCACAAAATTTTGATGCATAGTGCTACAGTCATGGAAAAGGCGTTATTGCCTATCGGACTACTATCGGAAGAGGCTGCTGAAGCTAGGAATAAGCATTTCAGAATGTATAGATATCATTTTGCCAGGAAGTTTTCGAGAATAGATTGCAATGCAGATGTAATGAATCGCCTTCTACTATCTTCGGATCCACTGCTCACAAGTCTGAGGCCAAAACCAAAGAGCAGAATGGAACCTTTTTCCAAAGAAGCGATAGCTATTTTGTTGCCACCATCACCAGAATCTGAAGATGATTCAAATTCAGAATATGGAATAGAAGAGGTTGGAGAAAGTGATGATGAACTCGGGCATTCTTCGTCATCAAATTAGATTATTTTATATTGTTTTATGCAAATATTTAAACAATCAAACCTTTTCCAAATCATGAAAACACTTTTTTTTTATTATCAACATATTATCCCATAAAACTCAATGTTGGACCCTCCTCATTGGTCGTCTGTACATTTTAGTAAGTATTACCTACTTTACAGCAGAAAAGACCGCACAGATAATTTCGCCCGACTAGGAATGCAAAATACCCGTATGTGCGACGTTGGCCCGCCTCCGGACGCGTCTGATTGGCTGCCGTAAAAAATTAATAATAATTCAGGGGTTCATCTGGGACCTATACATGCTTATATCAATCGTCTTAGAATTTCACCCCCGACCCCCCATTTCACGGATGACATTGTTAGCTGGGACACCCTGTATACGATCGAGCTTGTGGTATTGAGGAATCCCTTTTATATTGTTGGCACCCTTTGCTTTTTGTAACATTTATTAAAATCTCTCATATTCCGAAGTTTCTCTGATTGCCAGTGGGATATCGCAAGCTAATCGCTAGAAGCTCACTGGGGACACGTAAAAGATCGACGTTATTTCTAACATTTTCGAACTTCATTTTCCTACAGAGCTTAACCTTTTTACAATGGGTGGAACAATATCCATTTTGTCGAACGACACAAACGCACAAATCGTCAGAAAATTAACGTAAAAAGAAACAAAAACGCAGGTAAAAAATGGAAGGGGTCAGTTTTCGTGGATCAGAAGAATGACGAAACGCAGAACAGCAAATACGATGCAAACGGTACCATCTGAACATCCGTCAAGGCGGTCCTCTAGTTTCTCGGCTGTTTTTTACCAATATAATCAATCTCATTGTTTTTGCATAATCTTTACTAACGTTTAAATAAGCGTTACAAATTTTTTGAAATCAAAATATATAATTGAATAAAACTTATAGTGGCCGACAGGAAGACATCCAGTAAAAGAGATGCTTGACGGTGATCATGATTGCGGCTGTTCTGCTTATCTGAAATCAAAACACCAAACGGAATTTTAATCTGCATATTTAAGACTAGCAATTGAACTAAAGTGAATTCTAAATTCAAAAAATTGACGTTTTTATACCCTTTTGAAAATTACATTCTATTTTTTATTCATTTTTTCTTAATTTCTTCGCTCGTAGAAAAAAAACTATCTACGAAATCATAAGAATCCTAGTTCAATCGCTGGCTAATAATATACTAAAGATTCTCTATAAATTTGAACAACATCGGTGCAGTAGTTTTTGAAATATCGTGGTCACCGTTTCGAAAAATGGTGTTTCCAGAAAAACGCATTTGAAAGTTCGCGCATGTGATTGATACTAACCGTATACCTGCTCCGTTCCAGGGCCGTAACTTGTGAACTACTTCGAATAGCGAAAAATACTTTGACACACATTTTTTACACATGTTATAGATGTGATTTATGAAGAAAAAAAAATCGATTTTCCGACACGAGAAACTAGAGGACTGCCTTAAGATCACACCCCCTAGTGTAGTAGACAGCAAAGGGAAGATGCAAGTTTCCTTAAAATCAATGTGGTGGTATTGCATAGACACGCTGAGCTCCAGCATTTTGGACCTCTCCCCTGGTAAGCTGGTATTGCGTTTGGACGTACGTAGTTCCTCAGAAACATCCTTCAACCAAGTTGATTAATACCAGCAAGTTGATAGATAACAACACCATAAACTCTAAGGACCTAATCCAAATGAAAATCTGGAACTATACGGGTGGTAACTTTCGGATATTGCTGTGGAGGTTCAAAAGGGTCCTAGATGGTTGAGGATTTAGGTATTCGATGAGTTATCCTCTAGATTATGCTCATAATGTGTAAAGCTTGGGTGCATAGGCCTATTGATTGTAGCGAAAGCCTGGACCTCCATACACGAGTTCAGTTTTCGTTCACAAGCCACCTTCGTAACCTCATACCGCCCTATAACTTCGTTTAGCCACGTACATTCATATCTGCATCGCTTACGGTGGCACTCACGTACGTTGGTGGCTTTTATAGAGCAGAGGGATTCCCCACTCTGTATCTTTACCCTTCGAGCTATCGCCGTGTGGAGATAATGTACTTAGCGAAAGGGGATTAATTTCTCGAAGCGTGCGATTAGAGTCTCGTTCTATCAGTCTATCGGGGCAACCGATCGTCCTCGTTCGCTAAGCACCAAACGTGCCACCGAGACCTTCATCCCGACCTGTCTCCTGAAGATGCTTCAAGGCTCCACTGGCTTGTCGATACTGCCTTATGGAAATTCGATATTACCTCATAGCCCTACCAGGCTTTTCCACTAAACAATGCTCATACAATAACTGAGGCTTAGTTGCAATCGCCCATTTATCGTGATTTATGACTGATAAGCTTTCTGTGATCGGCTTCTCTAGTCAGTGGTGACTTTTATCAAATTCAAACTCGATTCAATCGTCTTTTAAGGGTCGGGGAGGCTTTCTCACTGTGACGGAATAATTGTTTTCAAGAATTTTTAAACCCACTCAATGGTTCTTCTTTAGACTCTAAAAAAAGAAAACGTAAAAACATCCATTTTGTGAAACCACCACATTGGGGTTCCCTCTTAACAATCAGTATCTGAAAAATCAGTAAATTCAGGGTTCAGAAGCAATAAAAAAAAACGTAATAGTCAATTAATTCTGCGTTTCCAGCGATCGATGCTGTCGGACTTGTATATTGAAAAACCCAATGGATATTCGTGGGTGCCAAAATTTCTCGTTATCTGGACTTTCCTCTGATAACAAAACTTACGATACTTATCAACGTAATCAACAGCAAGAAATCAATGAACCGACGTTTAATCGCAACGAATCATTCAGTCGAATTGGCACGCTTATGATTCTTATCAGCGAACAAATCATCCAGTCGAATTCGTGAAAACGTATAGGAGAATGATGGCGCTCGGGCGCTGCATGGGAGTTCCGTTGCGATAAAGTGTATTGTTGTCGATCGATTCTGTGGTTCCCGACGAAAATGGAGTTTGAGGGTACGTCATCGTCGCCCGTTGTAACACGCTTAGATCAGATAACTATAACAGATTCTCGTTGGTATAGCTTGTCGATCGTTCGACGATGAGGGCTCACGTTAAAGCATGGTGGATAGAAACGGAGAAGCCATCTTACCAAATACACAATGACGCGATTACTCAGTGTGATGGGGTTCATAACCCCTGTTTAGGCCGTTCGAAAATTACCAGAGTATGCCTCTATACTATCGGGTAATCTGAATATCGTTACACCACTTTTGAAAGTTTCACGTTAGGCATGAATTTATTATCATTGCCCAATCTGTAATTATGCCTGGGGCAAGTGTCGTCAAGCCTACATGTAAATACATGCAAACATTCCATCGCATTATCCGTAATTATGAATACGAAACTGGAAGGCGGCATTAAATTCTCATTTCCTTTCAAATCAACGAGAGTTTCATTTGGGATTGAAAATATACTCGAGATACCCTTCTGCGATTCTGTATGAACTTTGTTAATGAGAATTCCAGTGGGCTGTTTGGACACTGATGCAGTTGTAAGCTGTGAGACTATTTATTCCTGTTCGAGAACGTTTGAGCGTCGAGCCTGAGCTGGTGGACGACGAGGCCCGAGTTGTCTCGTCGTTTCACTCTCGCGAGGGTTATCCGAGGATGAGAATGATTACCGGGAAGAGTTCACCGACAAGCGCGAAACACTTTATTTCGTGGAGATTGAGGGTTTTGTCGAATTATCCGATACGACGCGTCCGTTTTCCAAGCTCTCTGAACGAATAATGTCCTCTCGCCGGGACGCCGCGTCACGTGACCGCGAGGGAAAACGCGCGGAACCCGAGTATTTGCGGGAGCCGAGGGTAGCGTGGGCTGGCGCTGTCGACGCCGGTCAGCGCCCCCACGAAGTCCGCGGGAACATTTGAATGGTTCCCGAACAATTCCTGAATACGACAGAGAGAGAAAGAGAGGGAGGGAGAGTTTCTAAAATGTTTAGTACTGAAAAAATACTTGTTTCTAGTAGCGTCGTTTTGGTCAATTTTTCTATGGGATCTAGGAAGGCATTTTATGAGACATGAATCACGAAGTCGCCAGAAAAGTGGCAAAAGATCATCGAACAAAATGGAAATTACTTTAGTGAATAAAAGCTGTTCTGTATGCAAAAAATCCCGTTTTTGGGAAAAAAGAAAAAAAATGAATGTTACTCTCCAAATAGCCCAATACATTGCATAAATCTCGAACACTTCCCCCTGTACAATTATGATCGAATTTCACTTAAGTAATTGCGGATGTTCGTTGATCTATCAATTTTTCCTGTAGAAGTTCGGAATTAGCCCTCGGCCTGCAAATAAGTATGGACCACAATGCCATCCGGTAGTTAGGTTTAATTACAGAGAGCTTTGTGAAAGCGAACACTGCAACAACAATATATGGACTACAGGCATGCATTTATAAGTGGCTGGTAATGCATGCGCACCTACAACATGAAAAGTGATGTGGTCTAGGGCTAACTATTCCCAGTCATGTATAGTTTCGAGGGTTATGTATCAAACTTGACCACATATGAGCTTCCACTACCAAAACCGGAAGTTAGGACACCATCCATCGAAACAGAGAGACACAGAAAGCTGTAGAGTGCAAAGTTAATAAATCTCGAATTTCAATACAAAATGTCTTCTTGGCAAACAGTTGTGCCGTTGCTGGTGTAGTGAGTAACTTGATGAACAGAATCCTGATGTTTTAGATTTTCTATTGAATGTAGGTGAAGTCCACCATCAGAAATGTTCTAAACTGTAACACAAAGTCTTTGCATCACCTGTTGCTCTATTGTTCTCAACACCCTAGTTGCTCGATATTTTACCATTAAGATTAGTCAGATTATGTAGCTGTGAACTACTTACGAAGGCTAATTACCAAAAAGCTTCAAAATATCCAGTTGGAGATTTCGACGTTTAGTTCCAGCACTATCAATTGGCTAACTTTCGAAACCTCCAGTTGGAGATTTTTAACTTTTACTTTGAAAACTTACAATTGGCTAAACTTCAAAACCTCCAACTCGCTAAAAATTGTAAAACCTCCAGTCGAAGGTTGAAAGTAGTCCAAACTTGAAAGCAGTCAGCCTCGTCTCTCCTAAAAAGAGTTTCTAAGTCACCAAACGGGGGATTCAAATCTTTTGATCTAGTGTTTCTTTTAATACGATTGATGCTCTGAATCATTGACACTGCGAATAAGTCGATTGATGCTATGGACAATAGGATATTTCGAAATATCGGTGCTACATCCTTATCAGCTCTTCAAAAAGGATAAATTCGCATAATTCTCGCATCGTATTCGGTTGGTTTGCTGGGGAGAGTGATTACCTGAGGTTGGCGACATACGAATTCGTACGCGAATACCTACTGTATTCACAAGAAGTCGCACACTGAACTCTTCGAATTTGATTATATTCCACAACGAGTCATCTGTTGGATTACCGATACTTTTCATCGTGGCTATACCTTGATTCAACCCGGCGTTAATTCCCTCGCGATTTCTACACTTTGGATGGTGAAGCGATATTGCTTTCATTGAGTCCGATGGTACTTGCCCATCGGCTTTTCCTATTTTAGGCAGAGAGGGGACCTGTCAGCCATCCAGCTTTTGTGTTGAATACTGGCGAATGGAACCACCTCCTGGTCGTATTTCACTACGGCGTATCCGATATTCTTGTAGTGTGGACAATTGGACTCGGACAGCCAAGGCATATGTATCCAATGGCGATCTTTCACGATAGATATTTGCATTGGAATATCTCGGAAAGTGTTATCAACGCTTGTATTATCAAATCAAATTGAATTGTAAGACTATACATTTACTGTACGTTCTAGACTTGTAAATCCACGATTTTCCAATTTGGACCAACTTTCTACATCCAGTCCAACCTTTTTGCAACCAACGTCCATCCAGTAATACTGCAAAATTGTAGTCAAATGACCAAATGTTCTGATCGGATCCAATATCCTCCATTAAGGCAGGAAGACCATTTACAAGCTCAAAAATGATGATTATCATTTTCTAATGATTTTTTTTCATGGAAGGAATACACAGAAATCTGGATCTTTAAATATGTTTTGTTTCATATTTTAATTGTTTGGAAAAAATATATACACTTCTTTTTATACAATTTGCCCATCGTCTACGGTAATGTTTAGAAGAAAATTTGAAAAAAGTTGCCGCGCTGCTGAAGTTCTCCCTCACGCCGTTATTATCGTAAAAAAAATCAAAATGATTCTTAAAGGCAAGACCCATTCGCTGTTGATGCACCAAGATTCTTGAAATATGCGAAAAGTAGGTTTTATTTTTGGGATTCAAAATAATATTGAGGCTCACCGACAAACTGCTGATGTGTGACATATTAAATTGAAATCGGTGGAATAGTTCCGGCGGAATCACTCCACCAGTTGAGGAAATACGCGCCCAAAGTTGTATAGTTCTGTTTACTCGGCACGAAAGCCCTTGGCGGCTTTTTGCGATAACTCCAACGATTCTTGGAATTGCTCTGTAAACATTGGACACAATATTTTTGAGAAATTCAACTATCAATTTATGGAGAAAAGAAATCGATTGTTGTCAAATTTGTAAATGGTATTCGTGCCTTAAACAATATAAAAACAAAAATTGTCGAAACCTTGCAAGTTATGTACTGCGCTACAGAATAATTAGTTTATGTGCCTGCCTAAAGTATATCAAAAAATAATTGCAAACATAAAAAATATCAGATCCCTACGAAAAGTGCATGAAGAAGAAACTAATCAAAAGTGAATCAAGCTCTAAAGTCTGTTAATTTCGCTTTCCTGAGGATTTGTTCGAAAATTCGTGTCTAAGATTCTACCCTATCAATGAATACGTACATACACATGCAATATGTATGTTACATTAGCAAATAAATATATCCACATTATCCGTTGGATCCAGGATGGTTCAGAATCGACCGATTTAGTTATACGTATAGCTTTGATGAACAGTACGACACAGGCGAAGCAGATCGCAGACTAGTAACGCCTAAGAAGCATCGAGATGCCCGGTCGACCCTCATCCCCCGC
Source organism: Ophioninae sp. B BG-2022a (assembly GCA_030522765.1). NCBI lineage: Eukaryota > Metazoa > Arthropoda > Insecta > Hymenoptera > Ichneumonidae > Ophioninae sp. B BG-2022a. The sequence continues at coordinate 10,233 of JAPYZJ010004820.1, forward strand.
TGAGGCATATCCAACCATCCGTATGCGACGCAGGATACGTTTGACAAACGAGCAGGGCGCAATTGTGAGATGGTGGTAGCTTCGGTACATATAGGTGCGATTGTATATACCAACTGCTTGTAAATTTGTAGATATATGTGCTTATGCATATCAATATATATATATATATATATATATATATATAACATGACCTGCCAATGACCTTCCAATGACCTTCAGAAATATTGCCAACTAACAAAATAAACTGAACGAAAAATACAAACAAAGCAAACTCATTGAATGATGATTTATTGAATATTTCTGGCTTGAAGGTCATTTGAAGGTTATACCATGTTACATGGTTGAAGTTCTTTGGATGTCGACTAGAATATTCAAGAGGATGAAGTATGCTAAGCTATTCAAAAAAATGGATGACCTTGAAAGAATTGAAAAAAGATTAACAAGAATATGATAACTATGTCGTCTTTTGTACCCCTTGAACTACGAGAAGCAGAAATTGAAAAATTTGCATAATTTCGTCGTACGGAAACATAATCATTTTCTGTTTAAGCGAGCTTTTTATGTTTTATACTGCGTTATTTGTAGGCAAAGAAGAAATGCATAATTATTATAAAAAATTGTAACTCTGGTAAAAGGACCCGAGTAGAAATCCTTCTCCGGCTACAAAAAAGTCTAATCCGGGGTCTTGATGTTGCGATCATGCCTTGGTCAGGATTTCTGATCAAGCCCTCATGATTTTTGTGACATTTTTCCTGACTTTGGACTGATCAGGAGAGAACATCAAGGCTTGATCAGGAAAGAATGTCAACGCTTGATCACGCTCTAAAATAAAGGCCCGATCAGGATACAAAATCGAAGCCTGATCAGAGCTTATTTTTTTAAGGATATTCCTGTTATTCCTTAAAAGGGAAGTGAAACACCATTGTCTAGTTAGAATGAATCTCTACCGAGGTTTTGTTATTTAGTCCCGAAATAAAAAATTCAACAGATATCAAAATTACAAAAACGCAGGTAATTACCTGCGTTTTTGTAATTTTGAACGCAATTGCGAACAACGTTCATACATTATTTTATCAACCCGTCGTCTGGAATGGTGTTTTGGTACCTCCCCGTCTATTTTTTTTCATTGGTTGTTCCGCCCCGTACACACTTTCGGGTTTTTATAGTCCCCCCGCTCTCTCTCCTCTGTTCCGCCACTATTTCATTCGACTGTTTTTCCGCCTGTTCCCCTCTAATTATTCTTTCTTACTCTTTCTGGCCGTCTTCTTGCCGAGTTTCATCGAAAAAATTTTGAAGAAAGAATCTCGGCCGCTACCGTGGTTTGAACCCGGGCCCTCCCGATCTGCTGGCCTTAGCCCGCACGGCCAATGGGTGTTTCACCTCCCATTTACAAACGTGGGTCATTTATGTCCCACTCTCAATTAACTAACCTATTACGGTCTGGAAAATCTGGAAAAATGCCTGCTTTTACTATAAACCTGCTACTTTATGTATAAATCAGAACACTATGGCACAACATTTCTTTATATATATATATACACACACTACCGTCAGAAAGTTTCCTGACAAAAGTCGGAAAAAGTGCCCGAACTGTTCTTTATGCCATTTCTCCGGTAGTTGGGTTAGGCTAATTTGACCAACGGCATTTTAAAGAGGGAGGATTCACCTACATTTTGGCGTATCAAAAAAAATTTTACGATTTTTTTTACACTCGGTACCCAGTTTTGAAAACGACAATTTTTCGTCGTTTTTTTGGTGTTTTGTGAGTGGACCCCTTTTACAGTAAAAATCTTCTTTATGCATTTCTCCTATTCAAATCATAAAAGGGGAATCCTAAGCTATAGTTTCGTTTTGTAGAAAAATTTTTGTGATTTTTTTTCCCAAGAATATTCCGTTTTTTCGAAAAAAATACACAATATGAAAATTGCTCCGGAGTCCGAAAACAACGAGGTTTACAAGAAAATTTCAAGACGGTAAAAAGTTGCGTTACGTTTTGTTCAGTTCATACGAATTTTTTCAGATTTTTTTTGCGACATGTTTTTATTACGTTATTTCCGGTCGGAACTCGATTGATCTCAACACCATGGTAATAATATAATTAATTTTTTATTCGCATATTTGGGCACGTCAAAAAAACCTCCTCTCGCTGACAGCACGCTCTTAATCGTCGGAAAAAACATTTCAATGACGACGATTAAGAGCGTGCTGTCAGCGAAAGGAGGTTTTTTCGACGTGACCAAAGTATAATATATGAATAAAAAAATTAATTATATTATTACCAGGGTGTTGAGATCAATCGAGTTCCGACCGGAAATAACGTAAAAAAAATGTTGTAAAAAAAATCTGAAAAAATTCATATGAACTCAACAAAACGTAACGCAACTTTTTACCGTCTTGAGATTTTCTTGTAAAACTCGTCGTTTTCGTACTCCGGAGCAATTTTCATATTGTTTATTTTTTTCGAACAAATGTCACATCTCACGGCAAATCAAGGATAATTCTACCAAAAATTCTGCATTCTACCTTGAACGACACGTGGAGCCTCTGATCAACAATCTTCGACCCACC
>JAPYZJ010004821.1:0-12796 GCA_030522765.1 Ophioninae sp. B BG-2022a
CCCCCCCCCCCCCCGCCCCCCCCCCCCCCCCCCGCCCCCCCCCCCCCCCCCCCCCCCCACCCTCCCCCTAACTCCCTCTCTTCCTCCCGTTGCTTGTTGTGTGCTGCATACCAATTTGCTTGATTTTTTCCATCCTCTCCCTCGCTATCTCTGGCTACCCCCCTCCCCTTCCTCGTCTTTCTCTCTCTCTCTCGCGCTCGTTCGTCCGCCAGGCTGAACTTCCTGCCTTCCCTTGTGCCACGACGGACCTCCATCGCCGTTGTCGTCAACGACGTCGTAGCTATACGCTCTCGGGCTCTCGTCGCCACTGACATCCTCGACGAGTTCTGCACACATTCGTCCCTGTGTCTTTCATGCCAGTTTTCAAAACGAAAAGAAAAAAAAATGGTACCTCCAATCCCCGCTCTTTCAACATCCCGGATCAGTCTCTGACGCACGCAGGTTAGGGGTGGTAATTTTTTTTGTTGTTTTTTTTTCGGGATTACCGAGGAGACACGCGATATCGATATCAGGCCGAAGTAACCATGACGGCGAATGGGTGACCGTCGCCATTGAAAAACATTCTCGACCAACGTTTTTATTCTCCACGAATCGTCGAGAAAGATGGCCAAAAATGAGGGGATATACCTTCGGAATAATGGTTCCATCGAGTAAATAGTGTACAAATGGCACTCCCTTGTGAAAATGGTAAACCTGTGGTGAAACAGGTAACGTTCTGTAAAAATGGTACCCTCTTGCAAATACGGCAGCTTCTGGCGAAACGTCAACATCTTCGAAAAAATGTCGACTCGTGGCAAAAGGGGACGTGATAATGGCAATGGAAAAAATGGTAACGTCTCCGAGATAGAAATCAGAGGTTTTCGCGTTTTATCGAACGCGATATACAAAATCGTTGTTTCAAACCCGAAAAAAAAAAATACATTTTCACGTCCGTTGAAAAACGTTCAGCGGAGATAATATCCACGAAATTGTATGAATAGTTCATCAACTGCAATTAGGGAAAGTGTTGATCTGGCCCGGACGTTTTACCGCGGGGTTAAATATATACATTCTCCCATCTTATTTTCTCGGACTGCGTACCTAAGAGACAGTGGTAAAAAGGGACAGAAACGTAGATAGAGAAGATCCGCGAGGAAAGATCCAGCGAGTACAGAGGAAAGATTTGTCTCGGGTCGTACCAGCGAAAACTCAAGCGGTATCTCTCGCCAGTCGCGCGTGGATTCGTCGACGAGAAAGATGGAGAAACGAGGAGACCACTAAAAAAGAAAGAAAAAAAGAAGGAAAAAGGAAAAAAAATAAAGAAAAAGGGAAAGGAAGATAAGAGCGATAATAGGGAACGGGGGGATGAAGGGAGGAAGGGGGAGAAAGAAAAGTCAGTTATATACACAGAGACCTGGAGAACCCACGGAGCAGATAAACCTGGCCTCGTCTGGAATCTTCTATTAGCAATTACACTTGTAATTGTTTCCTGCAATATGCATGGAAATAGTAGAATTATTTAAAAACCACCCCCGGCGGTTCCTTAGACACGGACTGACTTTCATCTCACTTTTTCTCTTCCTCATCCCTCCTCCTTCTCTCTCTCTCTCTCTCTTCATTTGTTTCTCAGTCTTCCATCTTTTATTCCCTTTTCCTTCGCCCTTTGTACAAACCCAAACATTGATACAAACCCAAACACAGAAAACCGTATGTGTGTCTATTACAAAGAGAGAGAGAGAGAGAGAGAGAGAGAGCGAAATGGAAGCACCGAGGCCTACGAGTCTTCTTCCTTCCTCGACGAATTTTCCTATCTCCGTATCGGGGTAGAAAGCGAGAGGCGTAACATCACCCCAAATCAGGAATCTCTTGCACGCTTTCGGATGCTTAATGGTCTGGATGGCATTTATTTTGCGGGGATACGAGACGATATCCGGTCCGTGACGCCGATACACTCGGCGTCCATTCGCGAACGTTTATTCGATCTTCCGAACAACAAAAAAAAAAAACGAAAAAAAAAAAACATAAAGAGAAATACGAGGATCGATCGCGCAGCCTGGTACGTGCGATCCGATGGGATCTCGGATATCGCTCGGCGAATTTATTCTTTTCGGTGAACTTTTGGTGCCGAAACCAACGAGGAATCTTCCTTCAAATTCTTCTTGCGTGTTCGGTGGATGACACGAATTGTTAATTGGACAAACCCAAATAATAATAATAAGGTTGAAACAATAACAAACGCAAGAACAAACAATAATAATAATATTGAAACAATAACACGCTCAAATAATTCAGAGCCGCAGAATGATAAGTCGTCAGTTGTTAGTGTGGCCGACAAGTGTACCATTTTTACATATATGTATATACGCGTAAGAAATCGTGATCGAGAGGTTAAGTCTTTCGATAGTCAGCAGGGTGTATTCTCTCTCTCTCTCTCTCTCTCTCTCGCTCTCTTCATCTCTCCCTATCTCCCGTATACACACAGGAAGAGTTTGGAATCCTGGCGTAGCACGGTGGCCATTGCATTATCATAACCGCATTCTCAGTGCGGTGCACTGATCGTCGGGAGCGGCGCACTTCGTGAGGACCCGCGCTCGTCTCACTCCTACTCTCGTACGTGTATACCGATCGTATACGTATACGAATCTCTATATACGTATATATGAATGTACACCCGAAACTTCGTGATACCGTCGTTCATGGACCAAACGTATATCTCTAAAGAAGAGGAAAACCGAACGGGTTCATCGACAGCTTCGTATACTTGTACACAATACAGGAAGATTCACAACTTCAGTCTGTTGGATAAAAGCGAGTACGGCTAAACTTTGTTCCGAAAATCGAGAGGGTAGCAGAATTCGTGTGCCAGGATGCTTCGTACAGAAAACGTCAATTGTCGTTTAAACGCGGTTGGAAAAAACGTAGAAGAACCACTCGGGCAAAAGAAACGTTTGGACGACGATTTCGACGTCTTTATTTTTTCCAACAAACTTTTCTCATCGGCCTTCAATTTCCTTGGGCAAAACAATGCATCAACCTCAAAAGGGTTATCCAATGAAGGTCCCGGTTGTTTTGCATCACGATTAAAAACGTTCGATCCTTCAAAAGTCGCGATTGAAAAGTGCCATCGATCTCCATATCTCTCTTTTTCCCTCCTCACGCGACGTACATACTTATACCTTCTTATAAAAAAAAAGCCGGAAGTCAACTTTTGGTCCGTCAACAACCGAAAGCAAAAAAAGATCGAAAAAAAAGAGTATGGGAAGCGGAGATAATAGTCGGGAGTGCGTGGAGAGAAACGCGGTGATCACGGTTCGCCGCTGAAACGGTAGTCGTCTTCGTTGTCGTCGGAGAGCGGTCTCTCGTTAACGGGATACCTGCGGGACGTCGTTCTCTCTCTCGCTCCCTCGAGAGATCGGTATGTGGGGTACAATGCAAGCCGATCGGTGGACACGCGCGTACTCGACGTACGGGATCGCGACGGCGACGACGACGACGTCGACGACGAGGACGACGACGACGATGTCCAACAGCACATGTCACCATTCCAGCCCCGGTACACGATCGTCGAGTGAAATCAACCTTTTTCTTTTTTCTTCTTTTTTTTTTCTTCTAAACTCACGTCCCGGGTAAAGGAGCCACGAAGAAATCAACAGCGCCACACGATCCTCGACGATTCTTCTCCCGTTCTTTTTTGGTTTTTTTTAACTTTTTTTTCGTTATTTATTTATTTATTTTTTTTGAAGTCTCGATAATGGACGACGGTCCCATATTTCCGAGGGGCACTCGATCGGTCCGTATCGTTTCATACGCGGACGAATCTGTCGAACGAGGTGGCGTTACGATTGACGACGAAGAGGTGGCGCGGGAGGGGGAAGAAAATCGAACGTCGAACTGTGCCGTGCTCAGTTTTAGGTCAAATCGTGCCTCGAAAGCCAATCGACCGTCTCCGAAACCTCGTTGTACGTGTACATTCGCCAAAGCGTTATTTCGAGCCCGTTTGAATCGTCGCAACGCCTACTACGAGGCACTTTTTGATCGTCCGATCGTCCACTCTTTCGGCTCTTTCAGTTTTTTTTTTTTTTTTGCTTTTCGTTGGTACTACTCTCGATGGGTTTTCACGAATACGGTTGTATTGGAGAGAGCAGGGAAGGGGAGGGGGCTGGGGTCATTTCGAAGACGTCGGATAGGATTTTGTGGGAAAATTGGGTACTTGGATCGAAACGTCTTCGAAATCGACTCGTCGGCGCAGTTGTGGTCACGTCGATACGGGGACGACTGATAGTAGCTTATAGTAAGAGGGTTTTTATTTAAATAAATCGATTCAATGATAATTAATTATTTAATTAGAATGAGGTAAAAATTTGTATGTTTATTGCTCGTTGATAATTCATTAACTCGGTTTGAATAAATGGATTTAGTTAATTATTGAAATTCAGAGTAGCGAGGAATTTATCGAAGCGAAGCAGTAGTTCGTCCAGTGGCCGCAGTGCGGCGGAGAGACCCCAGGGTTTCTCGCATGTGTCACACCTATTCCTAGCTATTGAAGAATCGAGTCCGCTAGACGTTAAGGACGCACCGGGATGGCAATTTTCTAATCGTTTCTCGTGGTTCTTTAAATTTAAACATTATTTATAATATTCGTGAATAATTATGAAGAAAAAACGGAGAAATATTTTTATTCGTTTGAGACGAACGAGAGGGAAGCCCGTGACAATGAACATCAACGATCCGGTAATTAACGTCCGTTCGGGGAAATAAAAAACTGCAAGTATTTGAATGATGAATGAACTTTTGCTTAATTAGGAAGCATTCTTGAAAACGTTGAATCGACGGTAACGCTGTCGACACGCGTAGCCTGCGCGTGGTAAAGAACAGCGTTTCTCTCTCTCTCTCTCTTTCTCTCTCTCGTTCGCCGGACGTAACGACCGATACCGGTTTTCTCTAACAACGTCTAACGACAATCACATCAATCAAGGGACATCGGGATAATTCCAAGTTGCGAGTCTCTCTCTCTCTCTCTCCCTCTCTCTCTCTCTCTCTCTCTTTTGCCGCTATACGCGATCTTGCGGTAGATCGGTATACAACACTAGCGATCTTTCGTAGCCCGATCGACCAACGCACATATCGGTAGCAGAGAACTTTTCGAGATCGATACCTTATGTCCCTCCGGGGTATTTCGTTATTGCAGACGCACACGCTGCGTGTGAGAAAAATCCAATCTCCTCTCTCCCCCAAGCCCCCCTCCCTCTCGATCTTTTTCTCTCTCTTTCTCTTTTTTATCTCTTTCTCTCTCAATCTTTTTTCCAGTACGTTTATATCCATCCATTTACTATTTTCTCTATCTCTCTCTCTCTCTTTTCTCACTCGTCTTCGCTGCGACCGATAGCATTTCTAGTTTTCTCGATGGCCACTGCGTGAAACCGCGCCGGCGAGCATACCAGAGCTCGAGATCGACCACTGCGGAAAATTCCCAGGCGTCCTTCGTTAACGTCCGAAGCGTTGGAAAAAGGAACGAGAGTGTGTGTAAGTAAGAGAGAGAGAGAGAAAAAAAGAGAGAGAAATACCTATGATGATACGATAATATGATTTATTATGCCCTAGCGTACTTTGGGACAAATTAACAAGGATAGCAAAATTGTAACAATAGGAAATTAACAATTTATAAAAAATATATATACATATCATATAAATATAAAAATATTGACTGAGTAGCTATGTAAACCTAAATGAAAAATAATATAAACCAAATCCAGCAAAAAGACACTTGCTAGTTAATAAAGAATAACAAATTTGTTAGATGAGAACTAGTAATGGGAAAAAAATATAAGAAATTAATAACTAATAACTAATTATAAGAAAGTCATATAAAAATGTATTTATATAACCCAAACAAACACAAACAAACTAATTGTACGAAACTAATAACTATTTAATAACTAATACTGATTATGAGTTATTTAAATTAAACTAATTACTAATAACGAATAACTAATTGTGATAAAAATGTACAAATATACATTTTATAACTATATAAACAAAAGGCGAAAACTGTAAAATGAGAGAGAGATAGAGATAAAAGCAGATGAAAGAAATCAACACTTTTTCAAAATTCTGATGAGGCAGAAGATTTCGAATTCGAAATATTCGAAACGTTCCATTGTAATCCTCGAACCGATTTTTTTTCGTTTTGCCGATTTTTCATCCGTCATCACGGTATCGCCTCGCATTATAGTTACTCCCTTTCAAAACCGCCTCTCAATATTTCTATTACTTCGTAGACATTAATAAACGCTTGAGAATTGATATTGTTTGACCTAACGATGCGTGTTTGCTGTAAGTTATTAAAACGAGAAGAGGTAGAGAGTCCCAGTCCATTTAGGTTTGACGAGTACGGCAAACGCGTGTCTACCGGCCTCCCGGTGTGATTAATGACGATACTTTTACGAAAGACTAATTACGAGACGCTCAAAGTCGCGGCCCTCCTCGGCCATTTTACTTTCTTCTTTTTTTGGCACCTCGTTGATTTGTTTAAGCCTCTATGATTTTTGATCATCCCGATTTTAGGGCTTTAACCCAAACTGATTAAACCTACGGGCCTGAAAAATGAAAAAAAAAAAACAACTAGGAGAAGACTGGTGGCTGAAAAAACGTACAGATACTGACCCCTAAACTGGAAACGAAGCTTTCAAAATATTTGGCAGGGTTTCTGCAATGAACACCATAAAATAGAAAAATTCTGCTGATGAATATTGTCCAGTTGTTTTTTTTTTGACAGTAAACGGAAAAACTGCCGATTTTATTAAGTTTTTTTTTGGAACGAAAGAAACCCAAACAAACTCGCTGATGACTTTTATGCAATTTTTTGGACCGGAAAAAAATGAATAACGATAAAACTGCTGATGAGTTTCCAGCTGAAAGACGTGGCTTTCCGGTGCTCGATGAGAGGAGGCACGACCGGTCACTTCGACCCAAATATCGGGGTATCGTTATCGAGAATTTCGCTCATTATCGGCGATCTCACATTTGTTACGTAAACGATCGGTACCCGGAGCGGAATACCCACGTGTGCGTTAGGGCCCGCGCGAATGTGTGTTCCCGAGTGCCTCAAGGGGAAGAGATAGGATTGAAAGGTGGCTACTGCCAATTAAAGCGCGGCGCTCATTGCAAAAGAACGCACGCCACGTATTCGAGCTCTATAACCGACTCTCGAGAGCTCACATAAATCCTGAGATGAGCGCGGACCGAGTTCTCTTGCTGAATCTGCCACCCGCTGCGCTAGACGTTTTACAGCTTCGGACTGTTCGCGGCTCGCTGGAGCCCGCACTTGGAAGGTGAACAAAAAGGGAGGGGAAAGAAATTGTTGCAGAAAACATTGAAAAAACTATGAAAAAGTATGAAAAAGTATAAAAAAGATATTTCGTTCCTATTCGAAATACCGAAAAACCTGCCGGAAGTGCCATTGAGGAACCACGTCCGGCGCCTGACAGAAAACGATCAAATTCAACAATTTTTTACGCCCGGTCGCGTCGTGAAAAAAAAATTACAGCTAGTGCATTTTATTAGACATATCTTTGAGTATCTTTACACATTTTTTCAAAAGATTTCGCAAGAAAATGGTGGTGCTGGAGCTGGATGAGGAAAACCATGGTGGGTTCATAGAATCCATACCACATACTGCATCGATTTTATCGCTTTTATTTTTTTTTTAACTTTACAACATCTTTTCTCGTCGAAGTGCTCACGGAGCTGTTTATATATTGATAAGTTTTACGAAAAAAAAAATATTTAAATGGCTTTTAGCAACAATATCACTCCTGAGGATTTTCTCCGATCTTTTCCAAGTTTTTATCATTTTGTCGATGACATCATAACTTTTGATGATTTTCTCCAAACTTCCAAAACTTCCTACTCATGTTTTGGATTCCTTGTCTTTCCTCGATCACGAAGTCCATGTCAGGTATCTCAAAGATTCCAGGATAACCTCATGAGAAAATCCATTCCCTCAGGAGTCATATTTTCAACCGGGAAGAAAACACGCGGAGCTTGGAATCGGTCAGGTTGCAGAAGCAAACTGCTGGAGGCAAAAAGTGGCGGGCACACGATAGCAAATAACAGACTCGCTGTGGCAGCGAGGCGCAATAGGAAATAACGTTTATAGTTACGCACATCTTTGATGCTTTTTCACTACATTATATTTACGTGTGCAGTAAACTCGTAGTGCATTAAACACTCGTATCTGTACGTTGAACAACGTGAGAGGCATGGAGCAATTCTCGTGGCTAACATAAACCCCGATAGTGAAGACATTTTCAACTGCAATTCCACCATCGGGTTGTTGCGTGGAAATTGACTTATTACCTACTACCCCCCTCCTTCCCCCTCTCCCAGATCTCGAAGTTGGAAAATTTGTCCTAGTTTTATCGAGAGAAAGTTTTTGATAAAAGTGGGAATAGATGTTGTCGTTTTATTGGCTCGAAAATACGATATGACACGTTGATAGGTCGATGGCTGATTATAGGGGAAATCTTGATGGTGGAACAATTGGGTGAACATCCAGAGATTCAACGATGCAAAAATGACCCGCCTGTTCAGGGGGAAAGAGAGATATTTGGATTGTGGATGAAGGCAGTCTATTGGGTAAAAGCGTGTACGTCGATATTTCGTTCTAATAATAGGTGGAAGGTAAATTTTGACTTAAAGAGGACGAAGGATTCTTCAGCTAAGATGCATCGTATAGAAAGTTTCGATTGTCGGACGTCACAAACGGCCGTTGAAAAAACTCGGATGAGAGAATCTTTTCAATTGGGATTTGGAACTGGATATTTTTAAAGCTTTTTTTGGTGCGTTCTGTAGTCAATTATCCTTGGCTCAGCTTCGCCAATATAATGATTCGACGAAAGGTGAAACCGGTAAAAATACAGGTGCTGTTTACAGATTACTCGGTGGAATCAGTTGAATGTACGTTTTCGGAGATACCAAGCGATTATTAATTGCGGAGAGCAGTGTAGTACTTATAAATAAAAATGCATTTCGGTTCACATCACGGAGGGTTTGTGTATTTTTCTCCCATGTCTTATCCCGAATAGTTTCTGAGTTTTACCGTGCACGGTCTAGTCCAACGGTGTTCATGAAGACAGCAGTCCACTTTCCTCCTATCCTTTTCTCCTCTTTCTTGGCGTTCCTCCAGATCCTCCTTCTTCTTCCTCCTGAAAAGTACCTCTCCCTCGCTGGTTGAGCAAGCTCCCAGAGGCGTTATCTCGGATCGGGCATTGTCGCTCGCACTGGCTGACAGCTCTTGGATAAACCGAAGAGGGTAAGAAGAAGAAAAGGACAGAAGTTGGAAAAGAACCCTCTCTCTCTCTCTCTTAGGTTTACTTCGCAATTTTGGACTTTGATTTAATTTTAATTCAAATTTTGTATTATATTGGTCTTTGTTTGTTATATTTTACATATCCAATGATAATGAATTAACAATCATGTTTAAGTCAAAGTGATTATTTAATTATTTTAACAATTTGATCATTATTCAAATAAATAGATAATCATTAAAATAATTATGTAATTATAATAATACTTGATATTTAAATAATTGAAGAATTGATTAATTATTTATTAGGAAGCAGGAGAGAGAGAGAGAGAGAGAGAGAGAGAGAGAGAGAGGGCGAGAGGAATGAAGAATCGAGCTGAAGGAGGTAAAAGATAGAAGAAGAGAGGGAGAGAGCGAGAGAGAGAAGGTTGCTCGCGGCGTCGAGAACGGCGCGGGTGAGTGCCAGACCCGTCGAGAGATCTCGAATGTAGCATGTCCCAATGGCGAAGAGAGCGCGGTAGCAGTTAGCAGTTGAACCGGGGAACGATCGAAAGGAGGCTCGCGCCGCGGACAGCCGGCCAGGATGCAGCTCCATCGAGGGAGTACCGAGTCCGATCGCGAGACCAAACCGCCGCTCCATACGCCCGTCACACACATCCTCCGACCATCGACAAGTTGCTCTACCTCCTCACTGCAGATTCTACAATTACTCCGTGTCTTTCTGCAAACTCACTTTCCACCGAAGCCCTCACCCCCCACCCCGACCCCTCGCGGCAAACTCCCTCGCGAATAATTCTACTCCTCGTTTTCGGATCCTCGCTCACCCACCTCAGTTTTCGATTCACCCACGAGTTTTCGGCTCACTTCGATGGATGCTCATCGATGGAGGATATCTGTTTTCTTTATGGCACTCGATGAAGGACAGGATCGATTTTCTGTCGTCTGAAAATCGAAAACAATCAAAACGGACGTCGTCTATTTTAGCACGATTTTTTTTTCAATTTCAAATTCAGTTATCTAGACAAGTCAAATTCAGTTGAGTTAAAGTTCAAAGTTGGATAGTACAAAGTTTAGTTAAAATGAACTCGAATTTAATTTACATTAATAAAGAATTCAATTAAATTTTTTACTGAATTAAATTTAATAAAAATTTAATAATCGAATTTTATTAAATTAAAATTTGTATCAAATAAAATTAAATTCGACTATTCTTGAATTACACTTAATTAAATTAAATGGCATTTCATCAAATTTCACATTCGAGTCATTGTCGAACTTTCAACTCGACAAAAACCCAAATACATAAAAAAAAAACTTGTAGAGCCAACATTGATCGAAAGATCATAATAAATAACAGGTCCCCAAAAGTGGCTGGTTCACGATGAATTTACGTTGATCCATCATTGAGCGCGAAATAATAGACTCGGGTGGAGAGATAACTCGATTCGATGATAATTTGATCGGGCTGATCGAATCTCTCCCACGTGGTGAGAGACGAAGGAAATTATGAAAGCATAGTTTGGTTTTTATAAAGCGCAGAGATAGATCGACTTTCTCTACGAGGAAGGCCCCTCGTATATGTGTCGAGGATATTGGGTGGCTCTCTTGATCTCAGCTGTTTCAGGTTTTTTCGTTCGGTCTCGATCGGGCCCACCGAAAGCGGCGAAGGCCCCTTTTTCGGTGTCACCGAAACGAGTTCTTGGCCCTCGGGGCTCCCGAGGTGAAAAATATACTCTTGCGACAAACGAGAGTCTCCGGGGACTCTTCCTGGCCCTCAGTCGGTATTTCGGAGTACCTACGATGGCCCAATCCCTTCTTTTTCTTCTCGTAACGTTCGGACCAACTAAAATCTGACCAGAAACCCATAGGACCCATCTCGAACGAAATTCCATTCGTTTAGTCGAAAGTCACGATTTATTGGGCTAGAAATACGAGAAAATCGATTCGGACTTTCTCAACGTATTTTTCGGTCAAAAACTCCAACCAAGTGAGCGTCTCAATGGTCGAACGAAAATTGAATACGTAATTGCGAGATTCAAGAATTGATGAACCTCGTGATTTGATGAACCTCGACGTATTATTGCGGTTTTGAGCTGGTTTGGATTTGTTTGGGTTTGCCTCCGTTTATTTGAAAAATGGACAACAGGTGTCCAACGAATTGCTAAAAAAAGTAACTAGACGTAAAGATTGTTTGATAAAACGAAGCTGGGCGGAATAGCTCGTGTATTATTTTCTCATGGACGATTTCTCTCGGCGAGTCGATAAAACTTGTGGCGCCAGCTGATCCCGATTGCTCAGGCAGATGGGACAATTTGTAATCGCGACAAAGTACGAGAGAGAGAAAAGTTTTTCATTGGATTTCTCTCCCTCTCTCTCTCTCTCTCTCTCGTTGAAACCCTCTCACACGTGCCACGTGGGAGAGACGCTTGAGTCGAGATTTTAATGTTCCCTTTTACGAGACTCTAAAATAGCGTCATCTTCCGTTGGCGTCTCGGCTACTGAAAGACCTCGCGACTGAAAGTCCTCGGACGATACAAGAAAGGCGCGAGGACTCTCCCTCTTAATTATTTTATGAGAATTCCGACGACAATGCCCGGTGGCAAGGGACGACCCGAAAACATCGGTATCGCCATCGAATTACTCGTCCTGAATTCTCATTAATCCAGCGACCGGACCTCCGGACTGTATCTTCATTCACCGCGTCAATTTTCGTTCCCTCGATCAATTTCTTCTTTAAATTTAACACTTGGTACTAATATTTTTTTTTTTTCAATTAATGATTTTCGATACTTTTATGGTAAAGATGTTTTACATCATTTTTCTTCATTTTATTTTTTAGTAATCTTACTTTCTTTTCTTCGTCTTTTTCTTTTCAATTAAAATTAACAAAGGATCCGATACATTTGTTTATTAATTAATAATGAGAAAAGTACTTAATAAACACCTGTATCAATTAATATTAATAAAATAGCTAATCAAGTCACTTGTTTATTTAATATTAATAAAGTAGCTAGTAAATAACCTCGATTATTTAAAAATCAATAAAAAAAATTTAACAAACTTCTTTACGTACATCACTATCAAAAATTCTCGAACAAATATAAACAACACTAAGAAATAAATAAAAACCCCTAAAAAAATCCCACGTGAGCGATCTCAAAAAAAAATTGTCTTGAACGAACATTTCCGACTATTAAAAACAAAATCATTCGAAAAAATAATATTTCAAAATCATTCCAAAACCAAAAATCAAAATCTCCAAAATGTCGAAGCCATTGAAACCCCTCGTAAAAGAACCCACCCAAATATTCTCAATTTTTCAATTTACCACCTCGACAAAAAACAACCAATCACAAATACACAAAAAATCCTAAAAATTACTTTTTTTTTTAAATGAGTAGAACGTGGAAGTTGATGCCCCGGAGGAGCATCGAAGCGTGCCGATCGTCGATCTGTTCGTGGACCAACGCACTCCCACGCACACCCAAGAGGCCGCAATTTTACTCCCCC
>JAPYZJ010004822.1:0-12795 GCA_030522765.1 Ophioninae sp. B BG-2022a
GCAAAGGGGTATGTATGGAAAAATTGGCAAAAATCGATGGTCCAACTTTGAAATTCTGCCAAAAATCGAAAAATCATCGGATTTATATTTTTAAAAAAGGGTTTTGAAGAAAAAATCATAACGAAGAGATTGAGCACAGAGTGGAGTGCCAAACCCTAAAGAAAAAAAAGTTATCTATGATTGAGTGAAATAACTATTTTTGCCCGAAAATCCAAAAACAGTTTGGATTTTTAATATTTTTTTAATGGTCTATTTTGATGTAATTTGATCCCCTGAGCACGAAACCAAATAAATCTCGATCGCATAGAAGAAGCCTACTCTGCGACCTTTTGAAATATCGTGATTTCTGAGATTCTGGAAAAGTGGCCAGAGAAGACGGAAACATTTTTTTTTCCGTTTTTAAACTCTTAAAAAAATCTATTCAACCGGAAATTTTCCGCGGATTACGAATATGCCCGAGTTTTTGCCGAAACTGCAAAATTCGTCTGAGAAAACGCGAAAAACCTTTCTAGAACATTTTTTCGACATTTGTCCCTACAAATAGAGAGTTCAATGCGAATTAAATTGTGGATTTTTCTACAAGGTATAAAAATACATCGTCATAGACCTGCGATGTGACACTAAACGTCTAAATATAATAATTATTTCGAGGCTAAGCCCGCTGAAGGGGCGCGCCTGATCGGCTGCCTTTAAAAACTAATAACAATTCAGGGGTTAATCCGGGAACCATACATGCTTATATCAATCCACTCAAAATTTCACGCCCAACTCCCCATTTCACTGATGGCATTCTTACGTGGGACACCCTGTAGAATGATCTGATTGATAAGACAACACCATTAAAGCAAAGTAAAAAAATAGTGATGGTCATCCACGTATTTACACGCTTTTCTAATCAATACTTCACTAAAAACATTCAAGTTTCTTTTTCGTAAAATGGCACGACATTTTGATTGACCATCTTTAAATTACATTTGATAAAAACCGTTTTTCAAAAGGATCTTCCACCTTAATGAACCTCATAGCCACCATTCGATGGTCCGTGAACTAGTGCGACAATGTTTTCCTCCTACGACCAGATAGGTTAGAAAATATTTCTCGTAATGGCTGTCGCCTCGTCTTGTCTATGATTTTCTAGGTTATTCATGCATATAATTAGGGTTATGGAATAATCGATCGGATCTAGGACCGAAGCACTTAGCTACAAGTTGTTCATTAACATTTCGCCAGATCGTGTTTCGCCACGGCGGAGCCTTTATAAAAAGCGATTATAATCCTTGGATTATGACCCTTGTAAAGTGAGATCGTAAAACTGTATTACTGGTTATGGCCGCGGCCATAGATTGTCGTTCCATACGTACAATCACGCGGAAGTGCACACGACACATACACATACACACGTATATACGTGTCGAAGAGCCCTGCATTAATACCGATACATAGTTCTTTTCATGTTTTTTTTTTTACCACGCGCACTTTTATTCCTCGTTTTAACACTATAGCAATGTGACGGTTGTGGACGTGCGGATAAAAATGCAACTTCAAAAAGCTACATTTTTCCGGAACACTATTCAAACGATCCGTTCGGCGATACATAAAATCATCATACGAATAATTATTATTTTGTCACATTGAACGCTCCGAAAAACGAAAATTCGTCTTCGCCGGGCGGATTCAAGCCAGCCACGAAAATACGAGATTTTTGGTACCTTCTGAAAACCGCCATTACCGACAAGCCGGCATTCGTCGATGCAAACTTGGTCGATGATCACAAATTCTCCGATCCTAACCTCATCCAGCCCTCGTTCAATGTCGATGATCGATTTTTTCTTCATGGCGGAATCACTTACAATTCAAAACTCCAACGAAGCCGAAAATCTCGACGTACACTAAGGAAAGGTCGCTCGACGCACTACACTACATTATACACGCGATGTTTTAGCGCGTCCTGACGCGGCTCGGGACCTGAAGCACTTACGATGTATCAATACGCGAAAAACAAGAAAAAAAAACGATCATTCTGAACACAGCGAAGTGCTAATGGTCAGTTTCTAGTTGCAGCCAGATCGAGCCACTTATCGAGTGCAAAGTGCGCGAAGAGCGCCTCACTAGAATTCACGCGAACTAAAGTACTTCTCTCTATTCTGAGTTGACATTCTGTCATTTTTTAATGTGCACGGAATAAAATATCATACATAAACATCTTTTAAAATAATTAAAAATACATTTCTAATAAAATTACTTTGCCTCTTTGAACAGAAGCCATTTCATTTTCTTTTACATATTTGATAAAATGAGTTACTATATTTTCGGCAAGACCCCTTTATTACTTAGCGTTCACTTTTTGCTTTTGTAAAATTTTTGAAACGGAAACAACTTTGTGTTTTATCGTTGAGAATTTTAATTGTTTGAAATCTCGCGCCAAACGAGGGAGAGCTCCATTGTCGCATGCGCGTATATGAGTCGTCGTATACGCATGCACCAGATTTTTGAATCACGATCTATTTACTCACAAACCGTAGAGTGCACGTGACGAATAATAATATTGACGACGTTATCGATTTTTTTCATTCCCTAAGTTTCTTCGCAATACATTTGAAGCGTCACGAATAATAGAATTTCTCCAAGTACATTATTACGCGTATTGGTCTATTTCACGTTCGAAAACCTCAAAAACTCTTATCTAACCTCAACGCTCTTCAACAACAACACGTTTTTTAAACCATGTTGACGGAATATTTTTTGAAGCATCACACGTGCGAGCTCACGGAAATATTAAATGCAACGGAATTACACGCACAATACGCGATATACGTAAAGTAAGCCACATATCAAATATTCTTCACAAAATATCTCGATAAAGGTACATTACTTGTGAAACATATTGGCACTTTTCATAATTTCCCAACAGGTGCTATTGAAACAAATTTTCTCAATCTTGTAACCTTTAATTTACTTCATGACGTTTCGATCGATTTTTTCACCCTAGCTAATTATTACGAATAAAAATACCCAAATTATTCGCATACAAAGTTTATCAATGGTACGAAAAATATTTTCAAGTCTTTTCTTGCTCCATTAATATTAACAATATTTTTATTGCCAAGTCTGCTCGATAAGAGCGTGTCTGGCGAAGGAAAAGAAAAACACGCTGCATTATATAAAACATGATGCTTTATAATTAATAAGTGCTTGAAGCGCCTCTACCATTAATACTTCCATCTATATCTAATTCTCTACTTCTCTAATTACATCTACGAGCTGATTTCAAGGCATAATCTGCAAACTGTCCGATACCACCGGTTTGCATTAAAATCTTTTCTGAAATGAAATCCAGATGAAAATCTAGCATCTTATATATACTCTTGTTAAGCAAAATGCCTATTAAAATTATATTTTCCTCTAATACTGCATTTTAGTTTTCTAGATTTATTTGAGGCAGACGTCGAGAGTGCCAATAAAATACGTCATCGTCCTCGAGAATACTTACCGCTATGCGACAAGTCGGTGATCGAAGCCCAACAATCAATAGCAACGGAAGAGCAGATCGTCAAGCAAAGAGTAGTAAACTCTTGTTGATTCATTAAATACAACTTCCTTGTAATATTAACGCTACAATTCAATACTTTTTGACATCAGGTTCGTACCAGAATCACTGGAGTTCCCCTCAGTGTGAACCAGGGCCTCATCGGTGAGCTCGTCTCTACCAGCGGTATAACAGTCAGAATTTCACAGCCTACGGTCATGAAACTCGCCAAACGTTACGAGTGTCGAAAGTGCAAGCACGTCACGGTCGTCAAAGTTTGTACGCTTGGTTTTTGCTTCGGAGAGGCGTTTACTTCGTTGATCTACCAATTTTCCACCAATCAATCAATTTTGTGCCGATCTATCGATGTTGCACACGCTAAATTTTCAAATCTATTAAATCGTTACCAATTATCATCAATTACGATATAATGAATTCTGTTGGGTATGATAATAGCATAAACTCTGTCCGTCGAATCTTATAATCTTTCATTGAACTTCAAAAAAAAGTTCAACATCCTTTAGATTTCATTTAATAAAGGAAAGTTTAGACAAAATTGTTGTTTTTCCTTGGAACACTCGAAACAAAGAGTGACGATTAAAAATCGATGTTCTTTCACTTTGCTTCATTTTATTCTCTCTCTCGTGTATAATTACTCGCATATTTCTTTTTCCAATGCCCAGCTAGAATGGGAGAGACAAGTATTTCGGGAGATAAAGGAATGCGGTGCTTGTAACGCGAGAACAATATCGGTGATGTCATCACTGCAGCAGGAAGATTGCGCCGATTATCAGGAGATAAAAATTCAGGCATGTTGAATCTCACCCTGGCCTCTTTTATTCTTCCATTAGACTGATAATTATTAATAACAGAACTTTCATTTGCTTGCAGGAAAAATGCGCAACGGATACGAGCAACTCTTACACGTTGGGATTGCAAGTTATTCTGATGGACGATCTGGTAGACAAATGCCGGCCGGGTGATCAAGTTGACATTAGGTTGGTTCGCGGTTGTCTTAAAGAACTTTGTCTTACACTTTTACAACTTCGTAATTATTAAGATGCATAAAAGTTTCGAACTATTTACAAAAATGAGCGAGCACAACGATTGAGATAAGATGAAATTACACGTTTGTATGTTTCAATTGGTCTTCGAATCGTTACAGTGGTATCATCGTTCGACGTTGGGGACCTTTGGCTGAAGGTCGAAGAATGGAGGCAACAACAGTCATGATGGCAAACAGCATATCCGTCAGACGCAAAATATCCGAATCGAAATTCTCATCGACCGAGATCAAGGACATTTTCACGAATTACTGGGAAAAGTATCGGGACAATCCGCTGGTCGGTAGAAATAACATTCTCGCATCGATCTCACCTCAAGTATGACCAACGCTCGTTGTTTACGTGCAAGTTTTCTTACAAACAAACGAGTCTTGTTTTTTACGTCGAAGTTTTATTGTAACAACAAAAACAAAGAAAAGCCGACTTAGATGAAAAATATTTTCAGATCTTTGGCATGTACCTCGTAAAACTAGCTCTCGCAGTTGTATTAGCGGGTGGAGTACCGAAAACGAACGAAACAGGTAATTGCGTCAACCTTCTCGTTACAATCGAGTAACGAGATTCGAAGCACTTAATGCTACTTTGTTTTTCGTAATTGATTGTTCCGTTACTTCTGAATTCCGCAAAAGGCTCCCGAGTACGTGGCGAACCGCATCTGCTTCTCATCGGAGATCCGGGAACGGGAAAATCACAGTTGTTAAGGACTGCTGCTCGTTTGGCAGTTCGGTCGGTTCTGACAACGGGAGTTGGCACGACGGCAGCGGGATTAACAGCAGCAGCTGTGAAAGTTCGTTTTCTCCGCGTTCGCGAACTTCGAATGATCAAATTTTGGCTATAGTGAATTTGAAACGTCAAGTTCGATGGCGATTTTCAATATCAATCGATGAATCGTTCGATACTCATTGACGACATTTTCAGGATACGGATGGCTGGCATTTAGAGGGTGGTGCTCTCGTTTTGGCGGACGGCGGCGTATGCTGCGTCGACGAATTCACAACTATGAATTCCCAGGACCGTGCTTCCCTTCACGAGGCAATGGAACAACAAACCATATCGATTGCTAAAGCCGGACTAGTGAGCACCCTCAATTCTCGATGCACCGTAGTTGCGGCGATAAATCCAGTCGGTGGAAAATTCGTGGAGGGCGTCGAGATGAAAACGCGTTTGGGCAATCCACTACTGTCGCGTTTCGACCTAATACTCCTACTTAAGGACAACAAGAATCCGGAATGGGATCGCATGACGTCGGATCACATACTGAAAGCTGCGTGCAAAGACGTCAGCGAGCAGAATAAAATGTATAATGAAAAACAAAAGCAAATTGTATTTAAACGACTGACGGGAAGGAAAGAAAAATTTAGACGGAAGGGCCATACGAGGGAATATTGAAGATAGCTAAATATTCTTATCAGTTTAAAAATATGACGATAAAAAAAGATGGCTCCCTTTGTTGTCGTATCAGGGTTGCAAAGAAGCACATGGATCTCCTAAAATCTGAAGGCCTGTGGGAAGAAGAAAGTTTGCGTGAATATTTGGCCCACGTGCATTCGTTGAAACCCGTACTCACGAGCGAGGCTGAGAAAATCCTCAGTACAGTTTTCCTGTACCACAGATCGAATCCGGACAGAAGAGAAGAGAGAACGACGATTCGACTTCTCGATAGCCTCATACGGTGAATTTTCTATCATTCTGTTTGCCAAGAGCTTGTTCGACCATATTCATATGCTAATCGTTAAAAAATTGAATTGTACACGGCCAAATGGCGAGGGCCAAGATTCTGTTCGGAAAAAAGCTTTAGAATCGTGATTAGAACAATGTTATTTTTTCAAAATGTTTTCCCCGCCCATCGTATCTGGTCCAGCCACATCGACAGGCTACAACACGCAACGAGTTGTTTTCAAATTATGCCATGAAATTGGAAAGTCGAGAGAAGTTTTTGAGATTCGTCGTACACGCTCTTGTCAAACTGGACAACTACAACTACTCGGTAGGTTTTCCTCCGAAGGAATTAAAAATAATTTTATTTTCAACTACTGGACTCGACAGTTTGGCCGAAGGTCATGCACGATTGATGTACAGAGATCAGGTAAATGCGATGGACGCCGTAGTCGCGGCACAGCTCATCGGCACGCATCCATCGAGCAATGACATCGGTTGCCCTTTTCCCGTTGATCCAACTACTGCTTTTTACGAGGAAGGTACGCGATCCTTATTCTCACCCGTTTTAGGATATACTTCGCAATCTATGAAGTTCTAGAGAAGAACTTTACTGCTAACTCGCTGACGAAGCTTGTTCCATTTTTTTTTCAGCTACTCAACTTTTCGAAAGGCTGGGTCTCCAAAATTTGATTACATCGCTTTGAACTCGATTCACTCGTTGATGGAACGCACGAGTCCATCGATCGAAAAGAATATTCCTCCCAAAGATATTTATTTTTTTTCATCGGTTAATAAATCCTTCTCTCACGACACTGACGCTTCGTATAACAGAAATCCATTTATTTCACTCGCAATCGCATTTTTCTTTTCATCCAGACTCGTTTCGTATTTTTATCATAGAAAATATATATGATTGAACGCGCTCTCTTACCCCGGAATCTTCGTACAGAAGGGAGAGGGCGAGACCTGGGGCCACTTGCGTGTTAATCGCTAAGTTAATCACAGTAACGGAAATAAAGGAAAAAGGAGTCTCTGTAAAAACGACGAGGCTCGCATACAGAGTACGGCCAGTTAACTTACGGATGAAAAGAAGCTTTCTTCTTATATCCTTTACGATTTTTGTTCAATATCGCACACCCTGTGTGCGTAATTATCCGAATAATAAATTAAGCGAAAATTAGCAGTCCCGAATTCAAATTCCTTCAAGGATACAGACATACGAGCTAAACTGACTATTCAATTTCATCAGAATTTCAGAACTTCGGTATTCGGGAAAAATGTTCACAAATAATCACTCAGCCAAACATCACTCATAAAATACTTTCTTCCAAGCACACAAAGTATTCATGCTACTCGTAAATCTTCTCAATTTTTTTTTCCGATTTTGAGAAAAGTGTGAAAAGCCGAAAAAAAAACATTCGCGATTTCTTCCTTCGCCAGAAAACTTCAACATTACTCATCAAGAGTCAGCGAGCTATTGGCAAAATTTTCATTAATACAAACTCAAAAAAACTCGCGCAAAGATTATATTTAAAAAAGAAGTTTTTAATCAAACTTTATAAATTCAACGATATTGCTTTACATGAGGATTTTTGAAAAATAATTATATTTTATGAATGATTAATTGTTTGATTCGTCACAGCTTTTTGGCATTCAATATTCATAAATCCTGAACTTTTCTATTTTTACCAAATTTCGAAATACTGAAATTCCAACGAAATTTTAAGCTGGGAACGCATGCGCGATTAAAAAACAGTCAATGATAAATTATTTCGGAAACTAATGAAGAAATGCTTTTCCGCTAATAGAAATAAGGGGTAGTGCCCATATTCGCACGTTAATGTCTCCTCTCTTGAAACAAGGACGAACCGTCTTCGAAACAGTGTCCCAGATGTGTGCAACCGGGATCTCTGCTTGTGCCGCGTATTATATATTTTTCATGGTATACGATTTAACTCTCCGAATACTGCTGTCGCAAAAAAAAGAACTTAAGCGTCTTGAAAAATCGTTATAGATTTTGTCGATACCAGCGGATCGATTTCAGTCATCCTCGTGCGAATTATACACATTAATTCGCTTCGAATAATCAATAAACTTTCTAATCACTGATTTTATACACAACGAGGAAAAGAGAGACAGATAGAGCGGGAAAAAGAGTGAAGGAAAGGGCAGGGAAAGAGGGAGAGAGAGAAAATAAGCCGCGAAACGAGACACGATGACTCTCGGTACCCGAAACATATATCGTTGTAATTAAGGACATGTGTCACACGTCCGGTCGATAAAAATCCTACTGCCAAGTTCTCTCGTAAACGGTTCGAATTTCGGATAGAACAAGAGGTAGCGGTTGTTCACCGTTCAATAGAGCGCAACGAGTTACTTTCCTTTCCGAAAAAGAATCCGTTCCGAAAATCATTGGATACCTGTAATTCAGCAATCTCGCACTGATGGCTGCTCGTTTGGTGTGACACTTGGCCTTAAATCCCTCTTATTACACGCACTCTCGCGTTCTTCGTAAACTACGCACGCGCGCGATATTTCGCTATTCTGATGAATTCTCGCTGGTCGATTGAAATCGCCATTGGATCGCGTTATCGATAAAATGCACGTGTATATTTAGTTTATTGTTTGTTTTGTTGTTGTTCATTTCTTCTTCGTTTCTGATTTTTCACCGATCGTCGCCTAGCGATCAGAATTTTTTTCGTTTGTTTTTTTTTCTTAATAGCGCGGCTGTGTTGCGTTTGCCATTTGATTTCGGACGGCGCTCGCTGCTACGTTACCCGCAGCGTTTTGCACGTGCTCGTTTCGTAAGAAAGTCGTTGCGAATTCTTGCTGAGCCTTGGAAACGCTCGCGCTCGATGTTCGATACATGCGATGAATCTGAAAAATATGAATTCATGCTGCAATGCGATTGATGCCAATCACCCGACAATTCCGTGTCGTTCGCGACTAGGTCGCGACCGGGTCGAAATTGAATGCTGTATTTGTTACTTGAACGCCACCCCGACGCACCTTTGTCAACAGCAGAAGATCACCGCCAGCCGTAACGCAGTAGCAGACTGCGATCATAAGCAAAAGAATCCCAACAACGGTGCCCTTGCCGGTACCATCGAACGTGGTGATGGCTTTGATTATACCGCTAGAAAAAAATGAAATTTAATAATTTGTCATTTATTATTTATTTTATGTTTAGCAAATGGCTGGAGAAGTAATGATAATCATTGTTACCAAGTCCCCGATCCGGGAATCCCAATAGCTTGTATGCTAGTGACGACGAGTTGGAAGAAGAAAACGAAGAAGAATACCATGAAGTTGATTGAACTATCGCTCCTGTGAAATCGATGACGATATGAGTTTCATTGTGAATGTTACGTATAATTGGACACTCTTGGTAATGGTCAGCCAATTATTACTCATTTGAAAACGTTACCAACTGTTATGATAACTCACTTGAAAGCCTTGTACGCCGGACGAAACCAACAGACGAACGAGAATGGTGTGAAGAGAATGACGTACAGAATACCGAGTCCGAAGGTCGAAAACTCTTTAAAGCACAACATCAGTGCAAATCCACCGACGACGTTCAATATCAACACGAGACTGTGAACTGGCGAAAATCGATTAATTCGCAGCTCTATCGTAACGTAAACGTTGAAAAAAAACGAAAGTCCAACCCTCCGCAGTCACACTCCCAGACAGTTTTTATAAAAAAATGTTCGTAACCATAGATAGAAAATCATAACTTTGTAAATTATTTTTAACCAACTAAAATTTGGAAGAGATGCTCTTTGAATGTGATACTTTGAGGGGAAAAATAACACGATAGTGCAGCGGCGAAGATCCAGCTAAAAATCTAAAATTATCAGATATTCAGACTCGAAGTTGATGAATCGATCTTAACTACCGAGTGTGGCTACGGAGAACAAATTTACAGAAATCAACCGTGTCAACTCACACATCCACAGGTAGTAGAGTTGTCTGACGATTTTTTGAAAGTTTGGGCTTATGTCAACGTCGATGTCCTGGTAAAAGCACGGTTGGAAGCAACACTTTTCAGGCAATGGTGGCCAATTGTTTGGTCCTGCTGAGGAATTCAATTGCCATTTATTACTACACATCGCTAGCTCTTTCTATTTTTGAAGCGCAAGAAAATATTGGAAACACAGCAAAGTTCGCTGTCGAGGGATAGAAAAGTTGGAAAAATCAAAATCCAATTGTGTCCAACGATCACTCACGATAGTACGATGTGTTTCTCAGCTCGCTCTCTCTCGCAGCTTTCCATTCTTCCTCTGCACGTTGCTGCAAATAAAAATATCAATATACCATTCTCCTATCAACCGTACAACACCTCAACCCGCATTTATCTTTAGATGTGAAAAAAAAATATTTACCTCTGAGCTGGGCGAGAGTGTGCTTCCCAAATTGGGAGTTGGAACTGTTTGCTGCGGGCTCCGAGCGTAAGCAGGCGGTGGAATTTCTTGAGTCGTTGGTTGGAGGGTTGCCGGCAAAGGAGTAGCTCCCAAACCTCCGTAAATCGGCGGATTCGCAGCACCTCGCACTTGGGTGGCGCCTTGCGAGCTGGGCTCGGCGAACGGATTGTAATCTTCGATGCCTCTGTTCGCTGGTACTGTCGCGGCCGTAGCTCTCCTCACTGCAGGATCCTGCAAGGAAATGCATACTGAAGACGAAGTCTAAATGAATGCTGACCAGTGTCAGTGTCCGTCTGCATGGACAGTAACCCTGGCGGTTACTGTAGAAAAACAGCTTTACCAAAGTTTGGTACTTGCTGGATGACCGATTAGCCAAATGTACCAAGGAATTACAATCATACCGGGCTGTCTATACCAATACAAGTTTTCTACAATTTTGCCTTGTCTTTGGCAGATGCGGTAGATTGCAGTAAAAACCAGCTGTAGCAACAGGGATTAGGGTCTCATGAAGTATAGATACAGGAAAGACACGAAGGGTCGAGAGATGGGAAGAGATGAAAGTGGACAGATGGAGACGGATAGAAGCGCTAAGAGCACAGACCGTGAGGATAAAGGAAATAAAACATCAAACGAAAGAAATATATCTAGAAAATGAGAAGTGATCATTAATCATCTATGTGACTGGACCATTTATTAATAATGAAGCATCACAGTTGATATCTGCATGTGTATATTTGCTTCAATGCCTTCTCCCAAATATTTAAACTTCTGGATGTTCATTCCTTCAATATCATTGGGATATCCTGCAACGCGTTGTGACAAAAACATCGCGATTCATGCCGAAAATAACCTTTTGTCAAGGAAAGCAAAATTTGGTTGTGTTGTAAGAATTTGACTGTGCCTGAAGAGAAACTTTATCAATCGAGATCGTTATCGATTTCGCCATCCGAGCTACATCGCAATGTCGCAGTGATACGAAATACGGTGAATCACGAAGGGAGCAAAGAGAGCGGGGTAAGGAGTGGACGAGATAGGGAAAGGACACGAGTAATCTTGTCTGCTAAATACTTTCGGAAATATAAGTGCGATGTTGGACGGAAAGGAAACGAATTTGACGTCCGTATGTTAATCGAAGATACGGGCTGCGAATACGGTGAATAATTGTTGTATGTGCAATAAGGAGAGATTAAAAAACAGCTCACCGCGAACGGATCGTTGACAGTTGGCTCGCCAAAGGGATTTTCGTCGAATTCCGACATTTCGTAGTCGTCTTGTTGCTTTATCGTTTCTGTCCTTTGCAAACGTCACTTCGAGCCGCCAGGTCTCGACCGAATGTTGAAAATTAATGCGTCCACAGAAATTTATTGTTCTTACGAACCTAAAGTCGACGAGACATCGCGCTCATTCTTCGCGACGAAATTTTTATCTGTACATGTATTTTTCGATATATATATATATATATGTATATCTATATTCCAATATCGTGCGACTGAACACCGAAGTACGTCATATCAAGAACTCACACACGGTACGGCTGATCGAACTTTTAATGCCATGAAGTAGGCACGTTTTCAAGCGGCGACTCCGTGAAGTCGTTCACAAAGTTTTATCCAGTAACATTTGGTCTCCAACACTATCAAATATTGGTGGTGGGGTGATCGCCTTACTGCCGGCCCGTTAGTGTCGTTGACCGTCACTCGCGTCGCTTCGATCAAATCATGGCGGAAACCAAGGCGATCATGCGACACAACCTAACTCAGAACTGTTATGTCTATGCACATCTGACTTCGTGACTTCACGAACGAAGTCAGGCGTGCATAGAAGAACAGTTCTTAAGAGGGAGCCGCACCCGCGAAAAAACTTGGACGCAGCCTCGGTTCGCGTCGGTAAAACAAAATAGGCGCGGGCTACTGCTACCTAGCGCGAGGCAAGATTGTCGCTAGCGTCCGGGAAGCCTCGACAGGCTTCGTGTATAAGTATGTATACGTACATACGTACACACTGGAAATTTCGAGATGTTCAGCGCCCCGGCATTCGGCGGAACTAAAAGTCACAAATGTCGGACGATATTTTCTCGAAATCGTAAACAAATACCTACAAGTTATGGTTTCCCATGAAT
>JAPYZJ010004823.1:0-23500 GCA_030522765.1 Ophioninae sp. B BG-2022a
TTGCAAAATTCAAAATAACCCAAGAACGATAGGTTTCAAGAGAAAATGTTATGAATACAAAAAACTGCGTATTTTCATAATAAATCGCCTGGAATTTTTCCAGAACTTTTCTCTGACATTTCTTTTTTCGAGTACTTTTTTCGAAATTTACGAGCCAAATTTTTTTCTTTCAGGTCAATAAAATGTTTTAAAGTGATGTAAGGTAAATAAGTTTAAGGTAATATTTTAATAATAAGTGGCTGAAAACATTTTATAGGCCTGAAAGAAAAAAATTTGACTCGTAAATTTCGAAAAAATACTCGAGAAAAAAATATATGTCAAGAAAAAATTCTGAAAAAATTCCAAGCGATTTATTATCGAAATACGCAGTTTTTTGTATTCATAACATTTTCTCTTAAAACCTATCGTTTTCGGGTTATTTTGAATTTTGCAAAATTTGTCGTTTTTGGCAAAAAAAATAACTCCCAAAAGAAAATCGCAAAAAAATTTTTAAAAAAGCCATATGGAGCTTCTGTGTGTCCTTGCAAGTTTTTCTGAGTAAAAAAAAAATAAAAAAATTTTCTTAGAACCGGCGCCGGATTTGCAAGGGTCGAAAAAAGGCCTAAAAACGGCCACGTACCAAAATCCGTGCCGGGTAGAAAAAAAATTGAAAAAAATATAAAAATACAGTCAACTGAAACCTGATATATCTTCTTTAAAATGTCGCTTTGGATTTTTGAATATCTTTTTTTTTGGCAGAGCTAGCAAACTTTCAGTGCAGGAAAAAATATCGACTGGTGTATCCAAACTTTTGAGCGGTAGTGTATCTGCTCGTAAAAAAAAGTTTAAGGGTGCTCAACTTTTCACTAGTGGGATTATAAGAAATAATAACAAGTTGGGCAACAACTTAAACTGCTGGGTGTCCTGTGGACTCGCGTCGAGCGAGACGATTAAAATTGAATCGTCGGTCAACAAATAGAATCGAGGGGTCATCC
The DNA here is from genome assembly GCA_030522765.1 of Ophioninae sp. B BG-2022a. Taxonomy (NCBI): domain Eukaryota; kingdom Metazoa; phylum Arthropoda; class Insecta; order Hymenoptera; family Ichneumonidae; species Ophioninae sp. B BG-2022a. The sequence continues at coordinate 975 of JAPYZJ010004823.1, forward strand.
GTCTGGTCGTTTAACCCGATTCGTCTACTTTTTTGTCATTCTCTCATATCTCTCTCTCTCTCTCTCTCTCTCAAAAACCCCTCTTTCCCTATCTATTTTACTGCTCGCCTTCACAAGTACTCGCAGCAATGTGGGAGACAAGAATGCGTGTTTTACCATCATGACAATTAAAAGGGCGAGCTTATTAATTGCGTGGCTTTAGCTGTAGAAGCAAGATGCGAAAGGAGGGAGAAAAAGAGAGAGGGAGAGAGGTTAAACCAGGAGATACCCGAAGATCGCGTAACATTTATATTTTCAAATTACGTCATAGAGATCAAGTGACATCAGTGTCTACGAGAACTTTCAACGGTACATTATATATACATAAACATGTAGATATCTATTGGCACGTCACATGAGTGAGCCCATTCGATAATGGAAGATGTATTTGCGCTAGCAATATTACTCACGTGGCCTTTCCTTTTTCATTGGACCATTCTTTACATAGCTTTTTGAACGTTTATCGAAAAAGAACAAAAATCGTAACTCGTTTTGAAAGTAATAATAAATAGTTTTCACAGCTTTCTACTTGACGATTTATTTGATTTTTTCTGCTTCGAGGGACTTTAACTAAAACGATCTTTCAACTGACTAGAATGAACGAAAATAAATCTTCCGTTTATTCTTTTTTTAATTTCAAAGAAAATAAATCGATCTAATAACAATTTATATTTCCTGTGACTATAAAGAATTTCATTAGTCATAAAACTATTAAGCTTCATTGTGTGAAAATAAATTATAATTGTGAAGAAAAATCGATTTTCAATAACGAATTTTCCAATGTCAACGAGAGATACTGCGTAATCATAAAAAAAAGAGTGACGTATCTCTTAGTCGTTCGAATCGTGAACTATTACAAATCTGTTTAATTCGTTTAATTTTCAATATAGACGGAACACAAAAAGCGGGTAGTCTTCGAATTCTAGTCTTTTCGAAATCACCATACCCTGTATAAACATATCGGCATTTATTCCTCGCGTTAATATTTCTACTGCGACTCGCAGGAATGCGCAGGGCACTAACGTTTCCAGCTAATTTCAGCTTGAAACTTGAAAGCGTGAAACATTGAGAAGGATCGTAATTTGTTGCGCAGGCAACGTTTCATACGCGCGCGAAAAGCACAGCGAAAAGGAATCCTTCGAGACGGAGAGATCCGACCGAATGTCTGCGAGTGAATCCTAATTATTTGACAAACACGACTGCGTTAGAGAAATTGCCAAGGCGCGTCTCGATGAACCGGGCATGAGAAGCGATGGCGAGAAAACGAGGGAGAGATTAATTGCTCAATGGATTTATTCATTCATCGATTGATTGATTGACCACTGATGGCCTAATTACCAACTTATGGTCCCCATTGCTTCAAGCAAAGCTTCATGAAATTCCGTTCTCTTTTGAGCTACACAAAAAAAAATATTCGTACATTATCGTATCAAAAATTGAACAGTAGCTTCCAATGAGGAGTTATTCCAGTATGGAGACCCAAATTGTGGGCCTTTTTCAGGCTTTATAAAAATAATACATATATTCGGTGTAGTAAAATGATATCCATTATTTTTTGGAGATAACCAATCACGAACTGAGTCTCCCATTCACAAAACTGTCGGAAGAGTTTGTTTAGTACGAAGTCTCATCTTTCTAACGCCACCTACTGTAACTCGATCGGACTTCTTCAAAGCGAGCTCCACATAACAAAAGTCATCGATCGGAAAAATCATGGATATTTTTTTACTACACCTAATATGTATACATATTTACTGTATACTTTTTATAACCATTATCTTGATATTGAAAGAACTTACAAAAAATTGTACTGCGATAAGTATACAAGTGCGAAGAGTTATGGGTCTTTAAATGTAGCCGTCTAAAAAAAGTACCCATTCGCCTAGATCTCGAGTAAAACCAATTTTCATGATGAAAAATGAACTCATTGGAGGAAGTACCAAAGAAAAACAAAGACTTGAATGGCAGCTGTATGCAAAAAAAAAATTGAGGTCTTGACCCTGTTTTTCAAATTTCTGGAGCCAGATTCGCGGTCATGCTCAAGTCGCCATAATTTTATAAATACTGATCATTTCGAAATTTCCTCTCCAGGACACATGATTAAAAGTCTATACTTAACTCATATATGCCCAGTGATTCGAAAACGAAACAAGAGGTAGTATTTTCATAAAAGCATCGTAATTCGTTTGTTAGCGCAGTAAAATGTAAAACAACGCCATAGGACTGTATACGTAGATTCTATTTGAGACGAAGATTTTTGAGCATCGTTGATATTTGTTTGGGTAAACATATCTAAAAATTACCAAAATCGGAATCCCAACTTAGTTCTGGGCATAAATGGGTTATCCCTTTAAGGCCGGGAGAAAAAATCTTGCGTAGCTCGTTTTCGATCTTTTCGATCGTAGAAAAATAATTAAAAAATCCCGCCCCCTCCCGGAAAAGTTCACACTATACTAAACGCACTATCGTGTGGTACCGGCCGCATCTCGTAAAGTCGATCGAACGTGCGAAAATATTTTTGTTAAGTTGAACGCACGATCGTATAAGAGCGTCGTTAAAGGGTTAAAGAAAATTGAAGTAATGCAAAAAAGAAAGTAACGATTTTTTTCATTTCTGGAGCAAAATAGCTCTTAATGGCTTATTAGCCTTAAGGACTCGTGGTTAAACAGCGCGTTGAATGAATTCGCCGTTTGTAGCAATTCGCATGGCTCGTGCGTGAGCTCTACTCTCTCTCTCTCTTTCTCTCTTACCCTCTCTTATAGCAAAATCACCGTGGTGCACACGAGCATCCGTTCAAGTGCATTTACAGATTCGCAAGGGATCCTCACATGCGGAATAATGCGGGGCTCTTCTCGTGAGCTCGTTTCGCATATTATTCTTGAGGTCGAGGCTGAGAAATCTACCGGAATGCCGGTGTTCTCGAAAGAACGCCACTCTCATAGCGCATACATACAAACATCCAAATATAGACACAGGGTGAGCGACGATTGATGGCCAAAAAGTAAAATTAGGATCATTGAATCACGTATTCACACCTAGCAGATATTTGATAGACCAAGCACAAACAACCAAAGCATCATCACGTAGCTCCGTTTTTCAGCGTTTATGTCAGTTTTTCGGAATTTTTCCAAAATGCTCTTTTTCCGAAAAACCATTTGCGAGAAGTTTCACTTTTATTTTTCAAGCCGACGAAAAGTGCTACTGAGACTCATCTATCGGAACAAAGAATCGAATACCTCGCCAAAAAAAAATTATATAACAATTTCCCAAACGAAATTTTCAAGTTAAACCCGGCTTCCTTGTCCTTTGTTTATTTTTATTTTTCCGATGTTCTTTCAAAACTGGTACATCATTTGAAAAATAGCGATTTTTCAGGTTCTCACTCTACACAAAATCGCAGGCTGCACAATAAAAAAAAGTAATCTCATTATTGATCGATAACTTCTTCGAAATACATACAGCTACTTCTCAGTGGCGTTTTAAAAAAAATCTTGCGATTTGGTTTAAAGCAGAGTTATCAGGGTTTTGTTAAAAAGGACCGCAGTCCCAAAAACCGGAATGTGGATCTGTGACGAACATTCAAATCTATGAGTCTAGTATTTTCAATCGAATAGTCTAATATTCCTTTAATAAATAAATAAATAAATAAATATATATATATATATATATATATATATATAACTGATACGTTGGCCGTGCGGGCTAAGGCGCGGCTAGCGGCCAGCGGATCGGAAGGTCCCGGGTTCAAATCCCGGTAGCGGTCGAGATTTTTCTTCGAAATTTTTCGACGTAACTCGTTCTGCTGCCGGAAGGTGAACTTGGGACCGGCTGTACTAGCATGGGTTTTCCGCAGTTTCCCTATGCCCGTGCCAGAAACGGCACGGTGAATACGGTACAGAGGGGGTAAGTCGGCTGCAGCCGCAAGGGGAGGGGACAGGACGAATCAAGGTGGGGGAATAGGAGGAAAAACAAGGTGGGGAAAACAGGAGGAAAACAAGGTGGGGGAAAACAGGAAGAAAGTGAGAGGAGATGAGGGGACCGTAAAAACCCGAAGGGTGTACGGGATGAAACAAACAATAAAAAAAAAAAATATATATATATATAACAGGCATTATTGGAATGCCTTTTAGCTTAACCCATTAAAGACTAGCGTTGCCATGTGGCAACGTGAGTAATCTTAAAATGTACGGATCATACATCAAAAATTACAAACCTATCGTTGCCATATGGCAACAGTCTAAAACTCAAAATTGGGAGATTGTGAATTTTTTTTTTATTATCATCATATTAACTGGTCATCATTCAACCCAAATATAAAGATAAAAAAACAAAATTTTTATTTCAAAAACTCAGTCCCTAACGGGTTAACCTCCTGCAAAGCACAACTTTTTTTCACGAATTTAAATAAAAACTATCAGCATCGACTAAATGGGTTACAAAATGTTCCGAAAAAATAGAAAAAAAAATCTATGTTGTAAATATACTACAGATTCACGCAGGAGGTTAAAAGTATCTTTGTACTAAATATGTGAGTTGAAAAATGTTTTTTTTTTTCGTTTTGAAATCGTGAGCAGAGATTCCCAAAGAAACGCTAAATTCGTTACTCTGCCCCATAGATTGAAACTAGGGCATAATGGACACGATCAATCAAATAAATCACCCCCCCCCCCTCTCTTTCTCTATTTTGCCTCCGAACACCGATGCTCTTACGATTACTCCCAACGCCAATCTCACGTCCAGTTGCCTACATAGGAATGCGTTTTACGTTTGATCTGCTCAAGTACCCGGTCAGCACTTGCCGCATATCTGAGGCGCCTGCATCGCACGACACTTACGGCACAAGCGTTCACGCGTGTACGCGTACGCGAGTGTGTCACGTCAAGCAGCATTGACCAAGCGACGAGACGACTTTGCACGAGAAACGACGAGCCGACTCTGAGAGTTGCGTCCGAGCTGATACGTCTCGACGCGCAGAGAGGCGGAAACGGTTCTGATCAGACGCGGAACACGCTTCACGCGACTTTTTCTCGTATCCACTTTTTTCCCACTTTTTTTTTCAAATGTCTCGTGGCACTCGAGTCTGGTTCTCGTTTATTGGAGGCACGGGAATAATTGATGTCAGCGAGTAAACGTCTAGACTCCCGAGAATCAGTAGAATAGGCCCCTATTCTGCCATAAGCTTTTTAGTTTCCCGGTGCCCTCCTTTACCCACATGTTATATTCGATGTTAATGTTGCAATTTTCTAGAGTTTTGATTTGTCGAGTTTTGAATTTATTTCAGATTTTTTATTCGGCAGGTTTTCGAAAAACTTCGATGGGTAAAAAGCTCGAAAGAGTCTCATCGTTGTTATTATAATAATATGTTATTTTTAAAAATAGCAATATAGTATTATCAATATTGTTACGATAATAAAAATATTCGTATTCTCGTATATAAATATTCGTAAGGTTGTCCTCGCTATTTTTATTGAACATCACTATTATTAAAATTATTATGTTTCGTAGTGTTTTTTAGTTCACCTCCATAAAACTTCGAAACATTTATCGCCTTAAATTACTATTATTATTATCAATCTTACTACTCCAAAAAAAGGATGATTGTTAAAAAAGTATTAAATAATAATTATTATTATTGCTCTTGTTATTCCATCCAGGGTCAAATTCGAATAAACACTGATAATTTTTGTTATTATTTTTGCCATCATTGTTGTTATTATTAGATATTATTCCTATTATTATTATTGTTGCCGCTGTTGATATTGATAATACGATTTCTGGATCGAACGACGAGAATGACCTCGGGGAAGTCTGGCCTGTCTTCTCCACGATTCGACACCTTTACCATACATGGCCGTAGAAGGATTTTCGTTTCGCGAACCACAATCCCCGAGGATCGAGTCTCGTTAAATAAACCGTCCCTCGCGTTACTTTCTCTACGGTAAATACGCAAGGCACACAGCTATCCCGTTCGACATCCCGAAACTCGAATTCCGAATCTGACATTTCGGATAGCCGATTGGTCACTTTGTACAACAACGTGGACAAAAGTATGCGTGAATTTTGCAATTTCCAAAATCAAAAATTGTATCAGCTGAACCGATATTCAAAAAATCGATAACGGTAATCGCCGAGAGATAGAAGAATTTCAAAAAAACAAATTTTCGTGACCTCCCGTAGAAAGTTCGCGGGGAGAACGAAAATCGTTCCTGAAAGATTCCGTAATAATATTTTTGTTTAATTAATGTGAAATACCAATATCGAGTGAGTTTCCAAACATTCGATGCCGCGGACGATTCTTTCATCAGTCCGTTAACGCGGTAAAGTTACGTAAGCCCCGATGTCTTCAAGGATTAGCTTTAGATGCGTTTCGGTGCGATCGCAAAAGATCGTATCGAAAATATACGTAAACTAATTAAATATTGCACCATGGACTGCAACGTTGATTTTTGGGCTCTTTATCATTCCTTAATTCACATTATCAATTTTCTTAATTGAATTATTCATTTTTCTACAAAATCATTGCAAACTCACCTACATCGTGAATGTTCAATGAAAATCCGAAAGAATGCTTTTTTTTCTTCGTTGCTGCTATCATTCCTGCTATCATTATTACTACTATTAACATAACCTTTATTCCTGTTGTTATTAGCAGCCTTAATGTTGACGTTGCTATTGATATTTATACCATTGTTGTTGCTATTGTTGTTCTATTCGTTTTGTCATGATGCTAGCTTTGATACCAGTGTGACCGTCTATATTTACGAAAGAGTGGTTCGTTACTTTTTTGTTTGCTACTTTCTTAGATACTTATTTCCAGTTTTTGTCGCTCGCGATTGATTCGCGACCCAATTAAATCAGCGCAGGGCTATCGGGCTCGTAACGAGAGCAACGGAAAAAATAATTGCGCAAAGAGCAACGAGAATTCGCGAGGTCGCCAATCCTTTTTCCCTCCACTTTCTTTCTCCCCTTCCTCTCTCGCTGTCGTCCTCTCTCGCACTCATTAACCCTGATTCTGACCATCTCTCTCTCGGTCACAGTCCTCGTGATACTCGTGTTTGCTTGTATGAGTTTGAAATGAAAAAGAAACGTATCAAGGATGGATAAGAAGTGTCGTTTGGTGGTGAGAGTCGCGGTAATGAATCACAACACGCCGTATTATAATCCGAACGATAAGACTCGCGCTCGTGAAAGCTAGTCGTGAATCGGAAGATGATACAAGTTTACATGAAAAAAAGACGTCATTGCGTAATCGCTCGGGAGTGAGCTGATGACTCGATTTACATTTTTATAAAAAATTGAATCAATCGAATTAATTGGATTTTTTCGCATCGTTTGTGACGATGATACGAAGAACTCAGTTTTTGCCTGTTATTATTTGTCTAATCGCTTTGTGTTCAATGGCAATAGCGATAGAACGGTGAAAAAGATCGAGGTGGCCGCGTGTACTGATAAAATTGAGATTCTAATAGATGAAAGACCAACCGATACTCAATAGATTGAAGACCCTTAAGATCGTAGCTTTTAAATGATTTTTATGAAAGAAGCTTGCATAGAAGGGACTTCAAAAAATGGATACATTTAGAACTGAAACTGTCAAATTTTTTACTTAAAAAAATGACTATATTTAAAGACTTAAAAAATTGTTGTCTTTACAAAATGTATATTTAAAAACTTCGAAAAATGGGTACTTCTAGAACTGAAGCTTTCAAATTTTTGACTTTAAAAAATGAGTGTATTTAAAGATTCAAACTTCAAAAACTATGCGCAAAACCTCGACCTAGTAGTATAAATAAATACCTTGATGAACGAGAAATCTCAAAAATCGAGCTGTTCTTAGAGCGAATATTTTGACTCCGCCGGAAGCTCATGTTCGCCGCACCGGAAGCGCAGAGTAGCCGCGAAATATTTTTGCCTCGAGAATCATCGGGATCACGTTTTACCGGATATACCACAATAGGCAAAAGATGGCCAAAAGTGCGGCCTCAACTCCGTGATTGCAGCTAGCATTCGAGGGCTACAAAAATAGCCGCGCGTCGGTTGAATCGCCATACATTATCACTCGCACAAGTGAACCGCACGCGTGAGCGCAAGGGAATTTAGCGCGCCACGGGAATTTACGTTTCCTCGAGTCCACTGTTCCAGGTCCAAGTATCCCTAGAAAATATACTATCTTATGATAAACTCTCTAGTACCGGAGTCAATGTCGCGATGGTGCGTTCCGCCACCTCGACAATTATGTCTTTCATCCGGGATCGTCGAGCTGACGGTGCATCTCTTCTCTCTCTCTCTGCTTCGTTCCTCATGACAGAAACGCACACACACGTAGTATCTCAACCATTGCAAAGGATCAAATGAAACGAAGAAATGAGAGAAAGAAGAGAACGGAAGGAAAAGAAGGAGAAAGACTTAGAAAGAAAAAAGGAAATAGGAATGCAGTATGTACATATTACACCGCCAAGAGGTAGCTGAGTTTCCGCCACTGTGTCGCCAAATGCCTCGAACATTCACTATAGTACTGATATTTCCAAGACTTCTTGTTTGCAAACCCATAAATGAATGGACAACCACTCGCAACTAAACGCACATGTGACACTGACAATTAACATATGCGTGCTGCCTTGCTTAAAAAGTATCGAACACTCCTGTAAAAAATGTGTTTTAAGTATCCATCTCTGGAATGTAACAATAATAATGATCTTTCATTTCCATAATTTCTTTTGGCAAATCGGCGCTACATTCGTGACAAAAATATTTTTTTAGGATTTTCGTTATATATATATACACTTATTTATATATTTATACACGCATATTAAACATATACATGTACACATATAATCAAATGTATAAAATCGTATTAAATTCATTCATATACTTATTCGGCTATAGGCCGAAACTGATGAAAAATAAATGGAAGAGATATTGAAATTTGAATCTTGGGAATCGTGGTTAAATCGACTCGACTTTAAGCTTAAAATTTTTTTCGACTCAGACTGTAACCATCAAGCCAGCGTTCTTTCAGATTCTCATTCAATCATCACAATGTAGGTCAGCTGAAAAAGATTTTTTGTAAAAATCAGTAATTCGTTTAATAAAATGGATAATGGAAATTAAGAAATTATAGCACGTATAAAAATTCTCGTTACAGCCCATGCTACGATATTTAATTACTTTAAGTATATAACTTAGGAAATACTGCAAAAATTGTTTTACATTTGATCACTTCTGCTTTTTTTCGTATCACTCGAATATTCTCTCATAGCTTATATATCAGATGGGTAAATATTTGATAGAGAGGGAAGAGAAATTTCGTGTGACTCTCGTAGTCATAGATAAATATTAAAATCATTTTCTCAATACTTAATGTTGAAGAGATTCGAAAGATCCAATCTTCATCGTTGTTTAATATTTTAATGGAATGTTAATACAGATAAAAAGACAACCATTCATACTCGGTACATCCACTCGTACCGCTCTGATATCAGGAAATAACACTGTTTACAGTCAACTACTAGTCTGCATCGGTGCGATAGGATGGTATTATGCATTTATATGTAATAAGCCCTTTAGAATAAGTCGATCGTTTCGCTTATTAAATATCTCCCACCCTTTCCCTCTCGTTATCGCTTTTGTTGCTTTTCTTGTTTCATTCATCTTTGTCACCCAGAATGTATCATTCTCAATGTTTTTATACGTACTTATACACTACCGCTCAAAAGTTTGGATACACCAATCAATATTTTTTCCTGCACTTAAAGTTTGATAGCTCTGCCAAAAAAAAAGATATTCGAAAATCCAAAGCGGCATTTTAAAGAAGATATATCAGGCTTCAGTTTACTGTATTTTATCTAAGAAAATTTTTTTACCTTTTTTTTACTCAGAAAAACTTAAAAGGGCACACAGAAGCTCCATATTGCTTTTTTAAACAATTTTTTGCGATTTTTTTTTTGGGAGTTATTTCATTTTTTTCCAGAGACGACAAATTTTGCAAAATTCAAAATAACTCGAGAACGATAGGTTTTAAGAGAAAATGTTATGAATACAAAAAACTGCGTATTTCCATAATAAATCGCCTGGAATTTTTTCAGAATTTTGTCCGTATATTTATTTTTTTCTCGAGTATATTTTCGAAATTTAGAAGTCAAATTTTTTTCTTGCATGTCATGCATGTTTGTATGATTGCATCATAGCGTCGTGCTTCCGGTACGCGCCAACACTTACCGGCAAAGACCCAAAATCACACGCCACACGTTCATCTTTTATGTAAAATAGACTCAAAACAAAACTTAAAGACTTACATCCTCAAGGACCCACGGTGATCCACTTGGAGAAAATCGACCATTTGACAATTTCACTCGCGCGCGCAAATCGTGCGAGAAAGACGGCTTTCGGAAACATTGTACGCCTCGGGGTCAGATCCAAGGCAACGAAGTCAGACGTACATAGAAGGACAGTTCGTATGGGCGGCTCGAAGACAAGTATTCTGCTACCTAAACTGCCGCCTGGCGGCGTCACGAGTTGTTTCGGAGGACCGTTAAGATACCCCCACCACTTTGAGTAATCGACTTTTTTTTACAAATCGTTAAGATATACAGGGTGTCCTACGACGGAATGTCATGCGTGAAATTGGGGGTGAAATTCTGAGTTGATTTATACAAGCACAAAAATCGTGTTTTTAGATGTTTTTTACGATCTTTTCATGGAAATGTTGGGTTTTGGGGGGAATAAATGGTAGATCCGTGCTCAGGGAATCAAATTACATCGAAATGGACCAATAAAAAAAATATAAAAAATCCAACATTTTTTTGCATTTTTGAGGGAAAAAAGTTTTTTCTCACTAAATCATCGATAACCTTTTTTCCTTTAGGATTTGGCAGTCCACTTTGTGCTCAATCTCTTCGTTATGATTTTCTCTTTACAATGCTTTTTCAATCATTGAAATCTGATGATTTTTCGATTTTTGGCAGAATTTCAAATTTGAACCATCGATTTTTGTCAATTTTTCCATACATACCCCTTTGCCTCTTTTTTGCGATTTTTCAAGTGCACTTTCTGAGAAAACTATACGAGATATCGATATGAATCTAACGCCATTATTTAAGTCAGGCAAAAACGTTTTCCAAACACACACAATAAATCTCCATCGCCTATAAGAAGCTCAGCCTACGACCTTTTGAAATATCGTGGTTTTTAAGATTTCGGAAAAGTGGCCGGAGAAGTCGAAAAACATTTTTTTCCGTTTTAGGACTATTAAAAGGGTCAACTTATTCGGAATTTTCTGCTGATTACGAAAATGCCCGGGTTTTTGCCGAAAGTACAAAATTAGACTGGGAAAATACAAAAATCCTTCCTAGAATAGTTTTTTGACATTTTTCCCAAGAAATGGAGAGTTCAAGGCGAATGAAATGGTGGATTTGTCTTGAAAAATTAATAATAATTCAGGGGTTTATCCGGAAACCATACATGCTGGTATCAATCGTCTCAGAACTTTACCCTCAATCCCCCATTTCACGGTTGACATTCCATTGTGGAACACCCTGTGTATTATAATAACTACAAGAGTACGCAGGGTTAAACTTTGGAAATACGTCGCTATTTTACGAACTTGCGACGAAGAGTGCCGAGTATGGAGGGGGAGGGGGGATAACCCCCTACTAATTTCGCCCGCCGGAAATACAACAAACAAACCCAACGTTTATGCCCACAATAGAAAGCGAGAGCGAGAATGAAAACCGTCGTCAGCGCCGCGACTCGAGAACTATCAATCCCCATTCTGCTGGAGCCTGCCCCCGCAGCCCCCAGCAGAATCGGCACATATAATCCTTAAGAACTGTCCTTCTATGCACATCTGACTTCGTTATTCAACGGCAGAGTTCTGGAACCTTCCAGTATTCTCGTTGCGCAAAATGTCCGTTGTTCGCAACCCGATGCCCATAGCGCCTATATATAGGTATACACGCACAGATATTACTAGATACCTATATAACACCATCAATATACACATCATGTTTATCATGCTACCATTAATTGTCTTCTTGATCAATCTATCATTCATTAATTCTCCACTGACCGTTATTGATTATTCTCGACTGACTATTATTACTTTTTCTCTACGATTACCGCATCGACTAAAGATTGTGACATAAACAAACATGGAGGTAAACCTGAAAAAGGAAGTATACGACATTGTGTCGTAACTTCATCATAAGGTCACTACTAATCTCAAAAAAACATACTCTAGCTCTAATAATATGCTTGTCGAAGTGCAACAAGAACTAGAATATTTTTGAAAACATATCAATATCAGTAAACGGCAATTTAATATGAATTTTGATACATACGAGAAATCCGGCGTGCCATTCTTCCATCGCAACGAATGCATTGTGAGCTTCGCGCATGCGCAATAAAATTATCGTGAGGGAAGCGCCACGCACAGAGGAAAGTTAAAACTAAAAATTGCGGACAATAATGTACAGCGTCAGAGGATGCCATCCCTCTCCCGTCGTGCGAACTACGCGACTAGCACTAATCGTCGAGAAAGCTGGCCGCCCCACGTTCGTCTTGCGCACTAAGCAGCAGGCCCATTTCCGGCCCGCCCTTCTTCCGGCTTCCGGGCCTTTCGTCCAGACTACCATAACATAAAAAAGAACGTTGGTGCCTTGGGCAAACCATGGAAAACGCGCCTGGCAGACAACGTGTTAATATTGTCACTTTGACTTTTATAATTGAACGTGAGTTTAATAGAAAATGCCAGTATTTTGATTGACTTCACGGGGACGCGTGTGTCATCGCGGGTAAGTTTCGGTGCATAATCGTAGCAAGACGCAAAGTAATTACACAATGGCGCTGAAGTTCGCATCGTAAAAAGGCAACGAAACTGTTTTTCTTTTCATGCGACAAATTTTCTGTGGCAAATTGAAACGACGAATAATTAAAATAAAAAATTGAGAAATCGATCGTTGCACTCCGATACAAAGTTCAACCCCGTAATACACAAACTTACGGCATAACCTAAAATCGAAATTCGAAGAAAAAGTTATTTACAGGCGATCAAAATCGATCGAATTCAAATCACTGACACTCATATGAAATTGATTTTTGCAGGTCTAGTGAAGTCATGGAGTTGATCGGAGGATAGGTATCAAGGGTGAAAGTCTCTATCGAACGCATTGAATCGCAAAATGGTATCCTGCTAACGGAGACCTTTGACAAAGTTGTGTCCCATCTGCAGAACGTTTGGACACTCCCCATGTAGAAACGTCATCCAACGAAGCACACTAGTGACGAGAGGAGTCATCGAAGAAAGGCTTCACTAACCGTTCGCTCGAGACCTTCTTCTTTCAGTGCCGCATAGAGGTAAGTGCACAGAAACAAGAAAGTAATTTCTTTTCTTGATAGGTATTTAGATGAGCCTAGGAATTGTTAGGGGGAATATGTGTGCGCGTAATATACACGAACAGCACTTCTTGTTGCTACATTAATTCTCGATACAGTGTAGGGATCATTAAAAAAATTGATTAGTTAATTAACGTAAATATCTTCTAAGGTATTTTTTTCCAAATTTATGTCCTTCGTCTCTGTACTAAAAAATTTTTCAAAACCCTTTTTGCTGTCGGCCCGTGATCATCATTTTCAGCGTTCCTCTTTCTCCTGTTATATGGAAATTCATCGTTTTCTTGTTTCGCTCATGTACTCTTTTATATTCTTGATCCCACATATAAATTTACACACATTGAGTCTGCGTATTTGGTTCGCAGACATATCAGGGGCTGTCGACAGCTATAATTAAATCTGGAACGCCTATGATCGAGTCGATATTACCGTCTGAAAAATAAAGCCGGCGAAAAATAGACCAGAGATAAATAGAACATAGACACTGGCAGGGCAAGTGTAGAAGTGAAGATGGAAAGAGAAGGATGCAACTATATATGCACTTGTACGTGTGCGTGGCAAGAAACGTCACTTTAGTCAGAAAACACGTGAACCTGAGTCAGACACAGAGAATCGTCACTTCCCCTTGCGAGCGTCTTTGGATCATCAAAAATAGATCAGCAAACTCGCGTTCGCCGTAGACTAGACGGCTAGAAACTTTTAACGCTAGAGACACAAGCCGTGCTGAATTTTCACGAAAAAGAAACAAAAAATGTGTTTTTTTTCGAACAGGAAACTGAAAGAGGAAAGTTTTGGTAAATGGTTGACCCGTTTATCGAATGAGAGCAAGATAAATCTAAAATTTATTTGTCAACAGAGTTCGAAGCTAATCATTATTGCTGGTAATGCAAATGAAGCTACGAAAAATGTCAAAAATCATACATAAAATTTGTTTTTGAGACTCTTTTAATCAGCGTTCCCACGACTCGTAAGTGCTATTTTTGTGCTCGCGCAGACCAAAGTTCACGAGTCTTGCATTCACGTAAAGTACACACCAATGTTATAAATTGCCTGCATTATCTCAAGATTTCGGGGCAACGGAGAGAGCTAGGGACGTTGACATTCGCGAAATTCCCGGGTGAACGTAACTTCGTTTTGTACTTGTTCGCGTCATGTCGTGTGCTTGTGTGTGGTATTCCCGGCACTCGCCTCTCAAACGATTCTTTCGTAATATACAGATACGTGTAATCTTTTTCAAAATATTTCGTATTTCGAAATTATTTTCGGGACTTCGAGTAATTTTTCGACATTACCATAATATTATATAAATATTGATAAAGTATTATTTATTATGATATAATTCGAGAGATCATACAAATTGCGTAAAAAACCAATAAAACTAGGAAATAAAATTAATATATAATAATATAAGAACGAACAAATTTTTCCGAATAATTGTTAAAAAAAAACAGTTTTCTCTTAACGAAAAAGCACGAATAAAAACGGCGAGGAAATCTTACATATAAATATATGAATACACAAGTTTCATAAGCATATTATAAATAACGCCAATCGTGCTAGAAAAGCAGGCAATGATAAATTGTGCACTATACGCTCACACAGCTTACATTGAATCATGAGACTTTCTCCCATCTTCATCTTTCGTACCTGATCGTCGAGCTACAATCAATGAGAACTCAATTAATCGACGGTCGAACTTCTCAAATATCGATGCACTCGATGCTCCATTTCGTTATGATTCATTGCATTATCTGATTAAATCGTCTTGCGGTAGGTCCCAACGTATATGCATGTATACACGTACGACTGTCTTCTCGTACACGCGTACGTAGTATATATAGACATACGAATATACATAGGTAAGGTAATTAACGGCTTCATCGAACAGGAGCGGAGTTGAGATCCACTGATTCAAGAGCCAAGATAACTTATCGTTTCTGTCACATAGCGAAAATCCCCCCTCTTCTGTCTGACTAGGGATAACGCGGAAACCGAGCCAGCACATTTCTGATTCTTCAGGTTACCGTGTACTACTTCCCCACTCCTCCCCCTATTTCGTGGTACTCGCACACAGTCAATTCTCGCAGACCGTATCGAAGGAGAAAAATTCGTAGGGTACGTCCAGGAGAGATGGGCCTTCTATACTTGGGGACTGATTGTCGAGAAACCATAATTGATAAGACAACCAATTTAATTGCAAATGAAACTTGATTTTTATTTCTTATCCAACTTTAACCCTAGATAGATAACCATGTTTGAGTAAGCATATTTTGAATTTTGTGTATATTAGGTTTTTGAATGTGATATTATGGCTTAGTGTATGTAATTTCATTGTGAGTTAATGAAAAACATTAGTGTTTATTCATATTTTTATTAGACAAAAAATTAAAAAACAAAACAAGGTACTTCTTACTTTACAAAACTTTACAATTTTTAAAAATCGACTACGTCGTTTCGACGTAGGTTATCTATGAAGGGTCAATAGCAGTTACTCTGAAAATCAAGAAATTTAGATACATATCAATCATTGAAGGGAAAAATGACGTTCGATCGTCTCTCCCAGAGTGTCAATTTTCTATGTCTTTTTTGTTTCATCATTTTTTGTCTCTCGAACTTTTATTGTTTTTCTGTCTTTACGTTTTCCCTTTTTTTCGCTTTTCAATGCGATCTTCAGACGTCTGAAGACTGCCTAGCTGCTTGGCACAGTTTCACTTACATTGGAATTTTTTTCGTTGCTGAAAATCCTCACAAACACTTGTTGCAAGCTGCGAATCGAAACGAACCTGATTATTACTAATTTGCATCCGTTTACGAAGAGTTGACATTTTTCGTCTGGTCTTCTCTCCCGTAAAGCCACCTCCCCCAGAGTTACCCCACGCAAGTAGAGTCCGCAAAAGCTTTCGCACTTGGAAGCATCAAAAGAGTAGGGTGGGCGAGAATGCAGGGAAAGAGAACGAAAAAGGAAACTTCGAAATGTGCTAAGAGATTATAAGTGAACGAGGAAACCTCGAGGATGGAAATAACAAACGTACGACACGACGTACTTCGACGAAAGACACACATTTGATTTTGAGATACTGGAAATCCAAAATTGAAAAAAACCTGATCAGTCACTAAAAACGTGAGTTCATGAAGATACACTACCGCTCAAAAGTTTGGATACACCAGTCGATATTTTTTCCCGCACTCAAAGTTTGATAACTCTGCCAAAAAAAAAAGATATTCGCAAATCCAAAGCGGCGTTTTAAAGAAGATATATCAGGCTTCAGTTTACTGTATTTTAATATTTATTTTTTTTATTTTTCTACCCGGTACGGACTTTGGTACGTGGCCGTTTTTAGGCCTTTTTTCGACTATCGCGAATCCGGCGCGGATTCTAAGAAAATTTCTTAGTTTTTTTTTACTCAGAAAAACTTGAAAGGGAACACAGAAGCTCCATATTGCTTTTGAAAAAAAATGTTTGCAATTTTTTTTTATCGAGTAGTGTATCCAAACTCTTGAGCGGTAGTGTACGTCCGTTTTGGAAATTTGATATGTCTGGCGAAAAGCTGTGTGAAAATAGAAGTCCGCGACGATGAAGATTGAAGCGTTGGGGAATTATCGAGAAAATTAAAAAAAAAACTCCCTACATTTAACGGATTTACGGATAAAATAGTACTCGAAGTAGGATACTTTAAAATGGAAGATAAGAGGAATCCGGTAAAAGTAATCTCATCACACCGTTGCCCTCGTTGACCGTTTTTGGAATTTCCGATGGTCCCTTCCGTTTCACCCATACAAAGTTAAAGAAGCTTGGATGGAAGAGGCGCGAAGCTGACCTGCACTTCGAAACGTCTACCGTGAAGCAAAAATTCGTTGGCTGCAGTTTTAGCCTGGTCGCTGCAGCGAATGTTCGAGAGTCTCGACATTGCGTCTGCATGTGAGCGTTTCAGGCTCGAGGTAACTCAACACCGTCTCTCCTGCAATCATCAGGTTTAACCTTGTAGTCTCTTTCTTCCTCTCTCTTTCTAGATGATGGAAGATATTTCCCTGCATTTATCATAGCAGATAAAAACAGTGGCGTCGATAAGGACGGAGAAAGAAAATATCCAACGATTGCGTACGAACTCAATCCTGATTATCCTCGTTACGCATAACGAATAATCAACGCAATTATTCTCCATTGTCGCGACGATCATCACGACGATTCACAACACTAATTATGGTGATTACCGGTAGATCACTTTCTGGAGACTTCTAAAAACCCGGACGACTACTTCCGGTCTCTGCATTCAATGGGAGTCAAGTTCTAACAAATTTTCGGTCGCTCCAATCGCGAACAAAATTGGGAACGGTAGACTTCGCTAGACCAGTAATCAACGGATTCTGTTATATTTTCAAAGACATCACGGAAATAGACGATCATGGACAACCGTCGTCTTTATTGGGTTCGTTCTATTCGCGCTTATCTCATGCAGTACTATTAGACGGTCCAAAAATTCGATGCATTTTTCAGTTTCTTGCCGAAATATACTTCGTGGTGTTCGATTCAAGTCTAGACGAAGAATAGAAATTGAAGATGATCGGGCCGCTTAAACTTGGTATTGTAAAATACGACCTTCCGTAATGGTCGTGCAACCCAATGATATTAAGGGGTCACGATACTGTGAAAACTTCAAAAATTGCGTAACGCTCGAACCTTCTGGCTTTTGAGTCAAAGATCCAACTATGGTTTAACTATCATGGATTCGTACACGATAGGAAAAAAATTTAAGAAAAAGTAGAAAAAAGAGCAAAAATTAAAAAGAATATATATAAACATTACATTGCGCATTATAAAGATAACAATATTTATTTCGAGGAAAAAAAAACTCGTCTTTCTTATTTCAGAAGAACCGAGATGCCGATTTTCAGGCTCATTTTTGCTTCGACATTTTACTCGAAACCTTCAATACTTCAATAACTTCATACTTTAATACTTCAATAACTTTATTGCTCAGCGGCCACTATCGATTATTTCGTAACAAAAAAAATCTTCGCTTCAGCAACGTTACGCGCTGTGTTTAAAATTGGGTCCTCGTCATTCATTGCTCCCGTCAGAAAAAAAACTGAAAATTTCTACTCGCTCTACAACAGCTAGTATCCCTTTAATTTTCACGATCGTTTCACATGCCAAATTGGATCAAATTGATTGATCGCAGGTACTCTTCAATTGTGTCTTATTCATGTGCGAATTAAATAATTGAATAGCGTATAGCTCGAGTGACGCGCTCGTGTGACCTTCACACAAGGGCCTGTTCAAAATTAAATGAGACATATTTTCGTGCCCATAAATGCAGTCATACTCGAGAATAATACTTCATTGAAGGAGTCGGCGAAGAACCAGATAAAAGGGATTCGTTCGATACGGAATTGTCACCCCGTTTCATCTTTGTATTTCTCTCTCTATTTTTTTTTCTTTCTCTTACCCACCCTCCACGATGCTTTACGAGCAAGCAATGATGTCACGGGCTATTTGTACGAGATTCTCTTTTGGTCCTCGTGACTGCTACGTTCCGATTCGGACATGTTCGTACATGTCTCGAAATTCGAGAATACGAGCAAAGATTTTTCGACAAATCGTTTTAGATACATAGTTGACAAAGGCTTACTTTTGACTCTTTAGAAATTAATGGCTACGTTAACCCATAAGTACTTCCAGGTTTATCATGTACAAGTACTTGTATGTTAAGTCGCTTTATCTATCTTCTAAAAATTTTTAAATCGCAATTTCTCAAGGACGAAACATTTTTATCGTAAAATTCAAGCATCTATTTCTGTCTCTATGATTTCTACAAAGACTGATGCTCGATTTTTTGCCGTAATCTTAATCGACGCCGAGAAAACGGATTTCGAAAATTTGTGAGGTTATGTCGATGTTCGTCATGCCGTTAAACTAATCGTATTAATTGATTTCATTTATTACACTTTATTTATTTCGTTTGCTGATGAATCTCCTCTTTATAAGGAAATTACAAGAAAACTGAAATATACTTTTCAACGAACTTTCACTGACTTTTTTCCTTTTACTGGATTTAATTATATTGGCTTGGCACGAAAGTTAATTAGAAATGATTTTCTTGCCAACCCAATAGTTTATCGGGATATTATGAGAACAATCGCAGAGACTTTGACAGAGCTGTCAATATGAACGCTGCTCTCGTGTTATTTGATTTAAAAGCCAATAAGATAAATCGCGACTCTTAAACTATTCAAACAAATCGAACGCGCTCGAAATAAATAATTCTATATTCGTTCTTCGGATAAATTATTCCTTCAGCTCCCATCGTAAGATATATCCGGCCTTCCGTACTAGCGAGAAAGCCGATTCGATAAATTTAACAGGAACCATGAAATTTATATTTTCATGAGACGATGCAGTCTTAGCAGGTTTTTGGCGCGATTGAAGATACGGAAGTCGCGATTTGAGAGTCTGTGGAAGAAAAACAGTCGAGTCGGCAAATTCCGGCAAAAAGGTGAAAAAAAGCCGGAGATGTTACAAACGCGCGTGTAATACGGATTTCCGGCAAACTTTTCGCCAGCTTCTGTACGAATGAAGGGGGCACCGAAACTTTGCATGCTTCAATGGATCACCACAAAAGTATGAGCGTTAGCTCGAGCGAGAAAATTTATGGTTTCAGATAAGACGAAAATTATTGATACATTGGTGTTTTTACGTACATTAATGTCCACTGGAAACAAGATCAACCATGGATACACGATTTGTGAGGTTAGGCTATGATGACGACTCGAAGGGTTCTTTTAAATCTTTATTTCGAAGAGATAAGTGAAACAATTGATAAATCGTTTAGCCATTTGTTTGAAGTATAATAATCAACTTTAGTTCCAAATTTAATAAAAAAAAATTTATCAACTAAAGAGGTTATGAACAATCTCGTGAATCTTCCCAAAAAACGATCTTAAAAACACTAGTTTTTTATCTTGAAACAGATAATATTGGCTATTATTTGAAAGGCCTTTTTTTTAACGTGTTCTCATTAGTTAAAAAAGAAACTTGTATTTTTCGATTTTTTAAGGAAAGATAATATTATTATTATTAGTGATATCTAGATTTTCAATTAAGGGTCACATGTTGCATATAAGTTGTCGATTTATAAATTCAGATTTTTACATTTTCATTTCTTCCCATCTCTGATATCGCGAGATATCGCTGAAGGCGAATAGTGTATGAAGCAAATTGAGAAAAGCGTCTCGGAAAGCGTGAATGACGGGTGATTAGGATTTGATTGTGAGTATGAGATCGAGAGCGGATGAAGACACGAGAGATTGTGCCGAGCTCAAGTAGTGACCAAATGGCTTGAGTCTACACCACGAACTACAACTTTAATGGTCAACTCGAGATGCATTTGGGTCGTTCTTCTTTTTAACCTACAATAAAACGACGTTTTTCTGTTTTTTTTTTTTGTTTTTGAACTACACATAATTGTGACTTCTGTGGGATTAAAAAAAAATTTGCTTCTGTGTTTTCATTAGGACTAATTAAAGTTTCCTTTCCGGCAAATAAAAATTCTTTTTTAACCTCGGTTTTTTTTAAAAATAGTGTGACAGAGTGGCCTTTTTCTGTGGAGACCACATTTCGGTTTACCACTTTGTCACGGCATCCTACGAAAAACAAACGTATAAAATATGCTGGTTAGAGAAAATGAAAAATTACATAATATTAATTGATAAGAAAATATGGACGTTTATTCGAAACGAATTAAAAAACCGTAAATATCAATACCCTAACGAGATGCCATAATAAGACGAAGGACAGACTATTGTATGTTGAAAAGAAGAATGACCCTTATATTTCTCAGTATGTGATAAAATTGGAATTGAAAATCGTTGCAGTTTTTCAAGCTATAGGTTCTGAGATTATCCATGAATGAATTACTGGCGAGACCATCTCGAGAGTCATTGATTCAATAAACTGTGGCTGAAATAGTTAAAGTATGTATTTATTCGAAACCCAGAGTTCCGTACATGGCACCTCATGGATTACACTTCAAATTGATAAATTAGATTGCTGTGAACGTAAGCAAATAACAGAATAATCGATCGTAACGAAAAGTTTAGTCAAATTTGAGGAAATACTCGTATCGAGAAAACAAGTTTTTTTTAAAATTTGTTTCGCATAAACCTGGTGGCCCAAATCAGAGACATCGTTGAGCCACTCACGTTCGAGGGTCACTGCACGAGATTATTTATAACTGCTTTAAAAATATGGACTCGAATCTCGCATCGTTGCGACGCTATGAAATTTTTTTTCTCATTTTTGTATTACCTTGGTTCCATGATTTTTCGAAATATTTTACTTCAGATTTGAATTCTAGATTATCACAATAAAGATTCGAATAATTATTGTAGTATTTAACGTACGATTTCGGTGAAAGAAAAATCGAGATATCGAAAAACAATGATTTTCATTGCGCCGCTACGTTGCGAACTTCAATCCCATTTAATAACAAATACTTTTTCAAGCAACTTGATGCACTTTGTTAATACACCTACAAAAAATGTCGTAGCGATTTTCCAATAACTTTCGTTCCTTCCAAATTGATGTTTCAAAATAACCCTTATTTTCGGATTGCGAGAGTAACCTCGTTCAACGTTGCATTGAAAACTTCTCACACCATTTTGACGTAATCGTCAATAATGTGGGTAAGATTTCGAGACCACAAACTTGCAATCAACGCGATTGAATTCCATTTATGAATAAGTACCTACTCTTGACGAAGATTCCCGAGGAGAATCAAGCGTACATGTACGTTCGCAGTCGTACATCTGGCATTATTCATAGCGATCTCACCTCCATTTACATGTACTCGTGCTTTACGATGAATTTTACTTTCGTCACGGAGAACCTCTTACTCAATTTCGCACACGTATTTTTGTACTGCCATTTATCCGTCACCCTACTCGTGTCCGTAGAGAATACAATCGTGTATCTTTTCAAACATACAAACAGCGATATATCTTCTATATATATAAAAATGTTATGTTGGTTTGTGTACGCTTCAAAAACTCAAAATGTTCTGCACCGATTCAGCTGAAATTTCGACAGGATATACAACACG